>JBCEWB010145923.1:0-10815 GCA_039654565.1 Peronia peronii | reverse complement strand
ATCCATCCATCCATCCATCCATCCATCTATCCATCCATCCATCCATCCATCCATCCATCCATCCATCCATCCATCCAACTATTCACATCTATCTGTCTGACCCACTGTTTTTATGTATATGTATGTAAACACATACATAAAAGCAGTCAGACGGATAGATAAAAGGACAGATAAACATGCATAACACATAAGCAGGAAGAAAGACAGAAAGGAAGAAAGACAGAAAGAACGGAAGAAAGAAAGAAAGAAAGAAAACTGAATGCGAGACCAAGCCATTCCCAGAAGTGAATTTAAAAGGAGAAGATACAATAACAGGTGAAGAAAAAAATTTAAAATATTTGAAAAAGTTAGATCTATATGAAGCTCCCTGAAGGCTATTTTTATCTCTGTTGTTTGTTACACTGCACAGGGAGAAGATGGCTGGTTTAACATTGTTACTAGCGCTTACAAAGGAGGTTCTGGCGATCATTACAACTTGGGCATCGAGAATCACTGCGCCTATGGAGACATCACTTCATACTAGGATTCAGAGGCAGAGAGAGTGGAGGAAAAGTAAATGGAGAAGGGGGATTGTATTCAAAAGTGGGCAGAACAATGAATGAATGAAGTAGAGAGCAAAAAAAAAACTGTCAAAAAACCCGGAAGTTTGACGAAAGTGAGAGCGGTAGAAAGCAATATGATGCTAATTTGAGGTTCAATTAAATAGAGAATAAGTATTATTGTCTATGCCACCAAAGAAAATTTAAATGGAATTTTTCCTTTTATAGTGTTAAATCCTATCATCGAATTTGATACTCTCTCAAGAAAAGCAGAAAACAAAAAAAGAAATTGTGTTGTGATTAATGATTGTTATTGTAAATGTTCTTGTTATAATAGTGGTGACCGCTGTGATTATTAAACAGGATATTTTAATAGTCTTTGTAATAATGTCGTTGCTGTTAATTTTTTTCCTGTTTTTAAACTAGGATGAAACACTTGAAACAATCCATTCTGCTTCTAAGTTTACCATTGTTCGAATGTTATTGACAACGGAAAATTAAATAGGAGGAATAAATGTGTTGATATCGTTGCTACTGTTTTTGTTAGTGTTCTTGTTAAATTGAGAGGAGAACAGAATGTTGACGAGGCTCACTTATACGTCCCTGTGAATTATTTACAAGATCTCACTGAATATTTGTACTACTAATAGATCTTATTGTTATTGCAGCAAGCGCACTTCTGAACACTTCATATTCTACTGAGCATAAATCTGAAAATCCCGAACGAAGTGTTTGTAATCCCTGCTAAAAACAGAGCACTCACTTACGTGTAATACGCACCATCATGAAATCCCACAACAATAGTAGAACACAAGATTTCGGGCAAAGTCCGACGACGGATGTACGTCAGGCGTTTTCCTATGTCAGTAAATCATTACCACTACTCACTGCTACTATTATTTGTAACATGCTATTTCTCGAAGAAAATTCGCTTGTTTTTGTTTTTTGGTCGTTGTTGCTTGTCCATTCTAGCTGAAATGAATACAATATGGTGAATTATGGTTGGGAACGAAAACACAAAATTGATTTACATTCGATAGCATCGACCCCCACGGGAAGCCACAAAATTGCTTACATTCATCTTTTTAGTTTTGCTATATAATATTTGATTACCCGAATTTATATATATATATATATATATATATATATATATACATTTTGATATCCTTTTATAACCCATAATCCTGCTGTCCTTTCAGGGCTACATTTTATCTATTTACACCTTGATCAGAATTTATCGTGTAAATGTACTCACCGTGTTAGGCACAATATAGCTATTATCGTGCTGATGTACCGTTAAACCCCAACACAAACAAACAAACATTCGATAGTGGCATGCCGGAAGTTAAATGATATTCCCAACAAAATGGGCCAGTCACAGCCCGGTTGACCGTTCTGAGAGAAATGGCATATTTGTTTGGAGGGCATCTAGATTCAATAAGCTCACAGCGAAGAGTTGTAGTCATACATTTCCTACCCACATTAACAAAGTCAAACGGAAAAGTGAAACAAACTTGTGAATGGTTTGGAATGTTTGTATCACCTGCTAAAAATAGATGCAGGGATTTCCAGCTTTTCGCTTGATCGGAACAAATCTATTGTCAGTACCCCATCATCATGTTACTATTAACAGAAAATTAGAAGGGATTTAAATGTGCTGATATTGTTGTTTTTATGGTTGCTTTGTTATTGTTCTCGATAAATTTGCCAGTATAACAGATTGTTAATGAGTTTATTATGTTTTGCCAGTATTATAGTTCATAATTATCATTGTACTTACTGTTGGGTTACTGAAGTCATTTGTACCGTTGCTGGCTTTAAGTTTAAGTCAGTGTCACAGATTCTTTTTGTTGTTGTTTTTGTTACTTTCGTCGATTGTTGATTTTATTGCTTGTGGCATGTCAGTGCTACAGCATGTTGCTGTTGCTGTAAGTATGTCTCTGTTATACAACTAGATTGCTGCTATTTTTGGTAGACCTATGCTAACGTGACAGATTGTAGGCTAACAGTTCTTGCCATATCAATTTTGCAGGTACTGGTGTAATTGTTGTAGGCCTATCAGTTTTACCAAAAGCTAACTGCTGTTATGGCGTCTTAAATTATTAAATTGAATTCCAATCACATTCTTTGAACTAACGAGTTTATCGTTTAATTACATTGTTTTTATATGGAATGCTGAATAGTTATAGGCATGGCTTCGTTCTCTTAAAATCCAAAATTGACGCAGTGATGAATCAGTCAACTATTCAATCAGTCAATTATTCAACCAATCAACCAACCAACCAACAACCAACCAACCAACCAGCCAACTAACTAGCCAACCAATCCACCGACCAATCAACGAACAAACAAATCGATCAACCAACCAACCAACCAACAAACCAACCGACCAACCAAACAACCAACCAATCAACTAGCCAATCAGCTAATCAACTGCTCAACCAATCAGTTTAGGTGATACAAACACTCCCAACAAATTAACCAAACAACCACCCAGACAATGAACCATTGGATGGGCCAACCAATAAATCGATCATTCAATCATCTAAACAAATAAAAGATCGATTAATAAATCAGGAATTGATCATGCTCCTGAGGATGGCTAAAACTTCTATTATGTAATAAGCTTACTAAATGCCAGATCACTTGATGTGCTAAGACAAATCTTGTGCTTCTCCACTCTAGCAGCTACGAGTTCTCCTCACTCCCCGCTCCCCTTTCCCCCTACTTCCCTACTACACAATGTTGTACATTTTACGCATATGTGAAAACACATTTATTTGAAATATTAATATGTAAATCTACCAAACTTGTGAATTGAGATGCAGCGGAAACATTACTTCATTTGGGTAAGACAATCACAGAGGAACAGTAAAGTTGAAAGACAAACAAACTGATTGTTTTCTTTTAATATGCAGTGACATTAATACTGCAAATGAAAAGATTAACATTCTTAAGAAGGAGAAACCTGAGAAATCGGAAAGATAAGGGAAATAATCAGATATATTCACATATACTATTTTTCTGGTCTAGATTATCTCGCTTAGTATGGCTCAACTAGTGCAGCCTGAGGAGGTTCGATCCAAGCTGTTTGACACTAAGATGAAAATTTTACACTTCATTTATTCCCAGGAGCACAACATTGAATGGAAACACATAATTAAAAGAAAAATAATAATAAGAAGAATGTGCATGTCCTTTCAGACTTTCTCACTTCTCTCTCTGCTTCTGTCTGTCTGTCTGTCTGTCTGTCTGTTTATGTCTGTCTGTTTGTCTGCCTGTCTGTCTATATCTCTGGAATCATACATGATAACTTTGTAAGAATGTACTTGCAGCCTACCAGAAGAAAGTTTCAAGAAGAAGGAAATTGCTAATAAAACAGTGGAGCGCCAGAATAATGTGTTCATTATCATGGCTCTTAATAAGTATATTTATCATTCTTGTTTTTATTGCTTTTGTGGTAGTTTCATTTCGTTGTTGCTGTGTTGAGCTGTGACGTCTTCACAGTTTTTTGGTTCAGAATTGGACACAAATTATGCTTCCATATCTTTTTTGTTGTTGTTGTTGTTTTAAATTCAGATAAGCTTAATATTTCTAAACTAATAGCATATTGACATGAGCATTCTATTACATAAGCCTGGTTGTAACTGTTGCTTGCTGGCTTTCGGATCACCCGAGAGTAGCTCTTATTTGCCCAGAAAATCTCCCACTGATCTCTGTGCTGTCAGCTTTGGGCCAACCCAAACATAAGTTAGGTTCAGATTTAGCATCGCACAGCAGGCATTTTCAAGATATTTGCCTCAGGTCAGCCTCGAATGCAATGATGCATAAATGCTGAGGTCTGACAGTTTGGCAAATGAAAATGTTTGACATAATGTCGGGGGATTTGGTTATATTTTTTTACTTCATGAAGAAAATTAAATATTGAAGTAATTAAATGAAGTGATAAATGAATGAATAAACAAACAATAAATAAATGAATACATCAATAAACAATTCAACAAATTTACTTTTTAAAAAAAAGTGTTATAACCATTGATGGTGCACCGCTTTAATGAGTTAAAATAGTGGATCAATTCACTCGCTTTTCCTTCATCATCCTGCATTTTTTAAAAATAAGTATAATACTCATACATATGATATTTCAAATATTTCGTCCACATAGGCTACTTTGCCTTCCTGCTTTTACTTAGCGGTCAAGATGCTCATGTTTTTGATTCCCTCAGACCAAAGCTTGTATCTAAATTGTTGTCACATTATATGCACTTTCATGTGCCCATTTAGGTCAATCGAAAGGAATTCATAAAGCTTGCTATTTGAAGAAATAAAAGCAAATTTTGATGGCCAACTTAAACAGATAGCAATAGATAGGCCTACATACATCTAATTAACATTATTTAGCTTTTCAAATAATGAAAACGATCGGAATACTAGAATACAAGTTTCCATAAGAACGTATTCAGCCTTCATAAGGCCAGAATCTTATCACCAATAGACTGCCCGCACTGTAGATCGTTATGTAATTTCTACTTCGCCTCATATTGATAACTGTTTGTATAGAATTCTATATATAGGTATGCGCATACACATATAGACATGTATGTACATAACAAATTCAAAACACGCTCTGGTAGTAAAGCTTAGGCATACACACTTACAAAATATGCTAACAAATAGATTATTTAATTATGTTGTTTTACAGTTTATTTATTATTCATTGGGGTATCGCTTCCGCAGTTCGATTTCTATTTCATAAACATTAAAAATATTGTTTTTATTACAGTATTTAACTTTACTTACGCACATTTTTGCTATTAAATGATAGTATAATATGGAGATTCCGCCGAGGCATCCGTTTGTAGGTGGCCGATAATCTAAACAATTATCTTTTCGCCTCCCTTATCCCTAGGCTATTATGCGAAATGATTTCAGTGAACTAAGTCCTACGAGGCATTTCCGGCTATCAACAGGAAGTTGTCAAAGTTCCTGTTGTTGCGGTCTGTTCAGAGTGGGCTTGCCAGAGTGTTAGATCCTGAAAAGATGGATATCTTTGGCCAAAGAACATTCAGCTCACTGTGGACTCTGCTAGCACTCACTGTGGCTATTTTCACAGTAACTGTTGAAACGGCCGACCACACCATCGACACCAGCAAATATAATCATTACGATGATATCGTAACATTATTGACGGACCTGAACACACAATATCCATCTCTCACTAAACTTCATAACATCGGGACCAGTGTGGAAAACAGGTCTTTGTTGGCCATTCAGATCACTGACAATATTGACAGAACTGAGCCTGGTGAACCTATGTTTAAATATATCGGTAATATGCATGGGAATGAAGCGATAGGCAGGGAAGTTTTGATCTATCTAACCCAATATTTGCTTTTCAAATATGAGGAAGGAGATAACCGTGTTAAGAGCCTTGTAGACTCAGTAAACATTTTCATCATGCCCACCATGAATCCTGATGGATTTGAACATGCCAATGTCGGAGACTGCACTGGAGTTGTTGGCAGACCCAATGCCAATAGTATTGACTTGAATAGAAATTTTCCGGACCAGTATGGAGGAAATGAAGGTGCCATTCAGCCAGAGACTGCTGCAATTATTCATTGGGTGGAAAATAATCCATTTGTTCTTTCAGCAAATCTTCATGGAGGAAGTGTTGTTGCCTCCTATCCTTTTGATGATTCAAGATATCATAATAACAGTGGGCAATACAGTGGAGCCCCAGATGATGCTGTATTTAAGCTCTTAGCCCATACATATGCAGACAATCACAAAACAATGGCTAGAGGGAACTTGTGTCCAGGAGATCATTTTCCAGATGGCATAACAAACGGAGCCCATTGGTATGATGTGCCAGGTAAATTATTTGGACAAGTCTGTTTATGATTAAGAAAGTTAATTTTTCTAATTTATGAAGTCAGTGTCACATGAACTTCACAGTTTCCTCAACAAAGGTCAAGGAAGTTTTAATTCTGGTCATAGTCTATAAGATATGAAGTATAGTATTTGTTTTACTGAGGATTATATTTTTATTATTTTAAGAATTTTTGCCCTTAATCTGCTAGACTCTGAATTTTTAAAAAATTTTTTTTATGATTTTTGTTTTTTTCTGCTTCTTGTTTGAAAGTTAAGTTTGGGTATTTTGTAGAGGTTTTAAAAGTGTCTTTTTGTTTTTTGTTACAACAACAGTGATCACATCTGTGCTAAAATGCTATCAATTCTGTTCTCAAGAGAAAAGCTCTCAACTATGCAATGCAGTTTAGCAATTCTTTATCTGACTATTCATTTTTTTGTTGCTGTTACAGGGGGTATGGAAGACTACAATTATTTGCATAGCAACTGCATGGAAATCACAGTGGAACTGTCATGTTGCAAGTATCCCCATGCGAACCAGTTGACACGAGAATGGGAAAACAATAGAGAATCTCTGCTGTCTTATATGGAAATGGTAAACTTTATTTAGATCTCTGAAACTGATTTAACATTCCCTGGAATATTAATCAATGAAAAGCATGGAATGATGACTCCCAGCACTTATTAGCAATATCGAATGAAAAGACAGTCACTGTCAACAAACTTGATAAAGTGATCAGGTTCAAGATCTGGGGACAGCTTCTGGAAAGGGTTCTTTGTCCAAAAAATTGAATGTGTATTTTTCTTTTCTCTCACAAGTTATGCCTTTTTCTGAACATAATAATTGATATAGAAAGTGTATGCATATAATATATTTAGTATGATGGTGGTTGCCTTGCAATAGCAGCAAAAAAGCAGTCCAGAAAAATGCTCAACAAGAAAAGAAAGCAGAGGTCATTGACCTGCATATATTAGACAGGAATATTCAGAGACCTAACTTTGGTGAAATTTTGGACTCGTTTATCAATCTGAAAACATTTGCAAATTTTCAAATGCACTTATACCATTATCTCGAAACAATTTTAAATCTTCCTGAGATTTACCAAATGATTGTCATGAAATTTGGCAGATAGTTTTTCTTTTATATTGTTAAAAAAACTGACATGAGTGTTTTTTCAATGTTGTATATGATGTGAGCCAGCACTGTGAACCTCAGCGTAAGTTGCAAGACCCAAATAGAGAAAATTGCTTTCAAAGGTGAAAAGTTGCGTGTTTGGGTCATTTCGAGTTTTGATAAAATATAACAGTTTAATTTTTTTTGTACATCATAATATTAAAGCTAAATCTTTGAAAATGTTGCTGACTGAATATATCACTGAAAGCAAGAGGGTTTAATGTTTCTAGCAAAATATGCCGAAGTACACTCTTCTCAGCAGATCTCGATGGCCATAGATGCACAAATTTTTGAAGTCACTTGATATAACCATGAAAATTTCCATGCATAAATGTGAAATCTAAACTGTTTCTTAGGGAATAAAAGAGACAAATAAAAGATACCAGTGAAGGCGATTTTTTTACATTTTTCATTGATCTTTTCTAATTTGACAATGCCGACTTGAATTATGATGGCCAGAATTATATTAAAAAAGGTCCTCAGAACCTGTCAGACCACTTGGGGCATGAATGCACGACAAATCAGATGCCTCAGAGAAAAGTTAACAAAATAAAATACATTGGAGTTGGACAAATAATTTTCTTTTTTTAATATTTTTTCCTTCAGTAATGTTGTGCATATTACTATGAGAAAAATTCCCTGTTATGTCACATGGGTTAGGATAGTAATCTTACAAGTAACGAATGCTTCATGGTGATTTGCAGTGAATAATTATTTAAAGATGATAATAATATTATATTTTTACAGGTGTTTAGGATAAAATATAATGATTTCATGAGATTTCATTATTTTTTTCAGTGGTAATGCTAGCTGTCTTAGAATTGGAATGGAAAACTGTGGACTTTAGTATTGCCTGACAGATCCATAAATGTTATTCTTCAGATTGATAGGTCACATGAACTATCATCATAAAAACTATCATAGCTTTCAGAGAGTAAATTTTGTTTCCATGTCACAGGTACACATGGGTGTGAAAGGTTTCATCTCAAATGCTGAAACAGGAGAAGGAATTCCATTAGCCAAGGTGAAGGTGGACAACATCAATCATACAGTGGTCTCAGCACAGTTTGGAGATTATTGGCGCCTACTGGTGCCAGGTACCTACACCATCAGGGTTTCTGCTGATGGGTAAGTACTTAATGAGAGTGAAAGGAAAACTCTTTATTGATACATAAAAATTGGCTTGTATCTACAATGAAATTAAATAGAAACGTCTTTTCATGTTGAAATAAATGCAGATGTGACAGATTTCATGGAAGCACAAAAGAAGTGCCCTCTTTATCAGTTTGATTGAATTTCTTATGCTGAGTTTAATTAACCATGTCCAGCTTATTTATTTGTTGAAGAGAATGCAAGGTGACCAACTTCTTTTACTAATGCAGTACAAGTCTTGGAATAAAGAATGTGAAAAATATCTAAGTATGTAATCCTGGATTCTTGACATTTTTTTCACCAACTACTGACAGAATAACACCTTAGACTTTTCCTGAAATTTTTGTTTATTAAATGCTATATGAGCCTTTGCTAAAAGGTGGGGGTTTTTTCATATACCTTACAAAAATGCTTCCTATGGCAATAAAAATGACACCTGAGCATTGAAACTTGATTATGGTGTGCTTAATATGATGATTTAGCTGTGGGAGCAGACCCAGCAGCAAAAATGCCAGAAGAAATGTTACAAATGTATCTAGTTATAAAATTAATATTTTTCTAACATGTGAAGCCTGACGCATCGAGATTGTCACTTTTATGCTGTCAAATTCAACAATGAAATCAATGCACAGAAGGTTGTTAGTTGTAGTATATGAACTACACTATTGATGGTGTTACATCAGGAAAGTCGATATCATTTGCTATTTAGTTTCTGTGCGCCTGCGAACTTTTCACTTCCGAACATAACCCGCATTGTCAATTCGGAGGTCAATTTCGATTCGCCGTAGATCCATCACTAATGCTTGTTTTGGGGCCCCGGAACAAGCGTACTGTCGTTCATTCTATGGGCTTTCCCTCCATACCGATTTCGAGGCTGTGACCGTTCTAAGTTTAGAAGTTCGCGCCCTTTTCGTGATATAGCGTATGACGTTGTCATTTGTTATGTTCGGAAGAACCAGTCAGAAAATAAGGATTTATTTGCTATCGAATATCCAATATCGTTGTTATTGATTGGTTGGAAGACATGTTTATTGTTGTGCAGAGCAAGACTGCAAAATGACGGATTCGACGAATTTTTATAAGTTTTTTGTTGTCGTCATCACATTTCGGAGATGTTATGTTCGACAGATTTCCCGCGGAAGTTGCGTTCGAAAGCACAATTCTGCATATTTTGTACCTTTTGAATGAACCTCGGTTAATAGTAACATCGCAACTGTTTCGGCACGTGTCATGGCTATTTATAGATCTTATAAACATACTAATAAGAGTGTGTATCGTTGAAATTACTAAAATGACGG
Source organism: Peronia peronii (assembly GCA_039654565.1). NCBI lineage: Eukaryota > Metazoa > Mollusca > Gastropoda > Systellommatophora > Onchidiidae > Peronia > Peronia peronii. The sequence continues at coordinate 781 of JBCEWB010145923.1, read as the reverse complement.
GACTGATATTGTCGTCAATGTTATGTCTGAAAGAACTATCTTTTGACTGGGATTAACCCTAGATTACTGCTGGTTGCAATTTTTGTGTAGAGTGTAGATTTAATTAACACTGTTCAGCAGCAGAAGTTTAAATTTAATCCATTTTAGTCACTAGATCTAATCTAGATCTAGATATTAGTCTGGCCCAATAGTGCCCCAAATTTTCAGTTTGATCCTTTGAATTCATCTGTTCTAATTCCAGGCCCAGCTGTGCACCCCAAATTTTCCATTTTAACCTTTTCTTTTGTTCTTTTAGGCTCAGCTCTGCTGCCCAGATATTCATTTTGATACTTTTCAGGCCTAGCAGTGCTGGTTAACTTTTCAATTGAACTATTTTTTGCTCTGTTAAAATTGCATCCTTTGGTGCTGAAATCTTGTAAATTATAAAATACAATTCATTTCTCAATTTCAGACACACATGCAATAACCAGAGCCCCTTGTGTTCGAGTCAGTGTAGAAGATTTTCCTTTTCCAAAAACAAAGCCATGCAACAAAGAGTATATTTATGAAAGCATAGAAAAGGCTGTTAAAACTGATGAGCCGAAATAAAGCTCATTGTGCTTCTGATGAAAACTGGAGCAAAAAAACAATGACAGAATTGGGCTAAGGAATAAAAACAAAGACACAATGAATTTATATGATGATTTAGAACATGACTCACGTATTGTTGATGTTTTCTACATGAAAACCTAATCGCATGTGATATTCATGAGCCTTCAGAAGGCTTCTATTTTTTGGGAAG
>JBCEWB010145912.1:0-10815 GCA_039654565.1 Peronia peronii | reverse complement strand
CTTTCGATTTCGGCAATAAAAAAAATAAATAAATAATCAATATCTGACCCCCTCATCACATTCAAAGCCCGATTTCTGGGTTCTAGCCCAGCGACTTACGTCTCATTTCGACTGGCCGCGAGACATATATGTTAGCCAAAATGCATAGATTCTGAGAACATATCTGGTTCATATATTTGGGCCTGTCACATACCATGTCTCTACTATTAGTAAGTCCACAGACAGAACATGATCATTCTTATATGTTTCCATTCAAGGCAGGTTTGTTCAAAAGTTGATTCCAGGGTACATTCAGTTGCACATGACCGGTTAGGATAACCAGAATAAATCAAAATCTCTAGCATGCTATTCCCGGCATGTCTCGTTGTTTGTTCTTTTGAGCAAGAGGGCATTAATATGAGTTTAAAGACCAGACACTATACCCACCGCTACAACACCCACAATATCAGATAAACACTACAATTTATAACAAAAAATTTATATGAGGCTTATACCAAATGTCATAATGAATGTAAATTATAGTCACTTCTCTCAGTCTTACAAAATATGCTATGAAAGGTCCTTTCATGTGAAATAAGCAACAAAGAGATATTATCAATTCCATGTATTTAAAAAAAAATGGCCTTTGAATCAATGACTGTTAAAGATGTTTATGTCTGACAAAGATACATTCCTACATAGATCTACATGAAAACTAATGAGATGAAGATGCATGGCACAGCGTTAGTATTGATATCTTCATGAAAAATTATGAGAACTTGAGTACTTGACATTTACAAGAGATATCAGTGTTTGAATTTTTTGCAGATACCTTTTATGAAGTACATGTGATAATGTTTGTTTCACATGGTATGAACATGAAAGTGTTGCTATTTTCAAAAGACAAAAATACGCATCTCCAAAGCCAGGAAGTGTTCATATCATCTTCATCAACTTTGTCTTAATCCTAATGACTTCTAGAACAAATGAGCAACAGGTCTTTATCATTTTCATACAAATAGGATCAAATAAAATTTTCCATATTTTTGTATAATTTTATCTTATTTTCATGTTTTGTCCGACAAAAATGACGAATGAAAATGTGCATTTGTTGTGAACGAATAACTGAATTGGCTTCTTAAAACACATCAATTTTCCAGAATTATTTTTGTTACCAAGACATTTCACTGCGCTAACATCTTAAATCTTTATAATTTCATGGTTCTGAGTAAAGCCTCTCGAACTCTGTTCTTTGTTTCTGTTCCATCACTAGCAACAACAAGGTCATTAAACATTGTGGTACACAAGAACACAAAGTTAAAAAAACGCACAAAAAAAAAAAAAAAAAAATGATAATCAGATTATCAACAGTCGTAGATAATCTTGAAATACATTGGCCATTCTTGCTGGATCATAATGATTTCAATCATGACTGGTTGACACTACCCCCAAATTGGGTTAATGATTTATCTTTGAATGAAAATGGAATCAGCCGACGGAACTGAAATACAAAAATCCCTGTTGTAATCAAAATGAAGATAGCACAGCTACCAAACGTGACTTGAGGTCCGTAGGAATCATATATCTGAGAAACATAGATGGGACCAATTGTGCGAGCTAGACTCCCAGCTGCAGTCAACCATCCCATCCAGAGACCCTGAAATTTAAAAAAAACAACAAAAAATGTTCATGGTTATGTGACATCTCTTAATTGCAAGGACTCCTGATCTCTAGTAATATCACTGATTAAATAATTATTCAGATGAGTGACTTTTGAAATTCCAGTTCCAGTTGAAAGGTTCTATGTGACACAATGTCCACTCTGTTCTCTAGTTAAAAGATTTGCCTATTAGCTGCTGAACTGACTGCTGTTGTTTTGTCATTTTGCATAGTATATTCTCTTCATTCATATGCTATGGCAGTTCAATATTTTGATGATGCTGAAGATAGTCATGAATACATGTAGATCTACATGTTTACAAAGTCTGCATAAGTTTAGCACGAGAATTAAATTTGTATCTCAGTGTTCACATGGACAATATGCCATTAAAAGGTGTGCACAATAAGCATCTTGAATTTCCAGGAGAGTGATTAAATCACGTATTTTAATATATGGGATATTTTTATATGCGTATAATCCTCTTAAAAATCTGGTCAAATATTTCGATTAACATTACAAAGCAGGTTTATCTATATGAACAAATCTTCGTTTAAATTATATGTAGATGATAAATGTGTATGTTTTGCAACCATCTGATTATGAAAAGAAGTAGTAGAGGATTATGGAAGTGTAGAGATCTGCACCTGTACTTCTTAAAGTTGATCTTAAAAACATGATTCCCTCTTCATGTCACTAAGCATTACAGTTGAATCTTGAACAACTGCAGCAAGGCTAATAGTCCAGACAAATTGGAATAAAACACAATATGTACATATGCAAGATTATTTGTAATTTACATTGCATATCTATCTTTTCTAAAACATTTATAACTTTTTAATCTCTAAAATACGATTTACCAATACAATCTAGAGCTATTGCTCATGAACATGTTATTTCTTCATTTTACATTTACCCATATTTGATAAGTTCCATTTTCCTGTCATTGTATCTTTCCACATTTTGAAAGATTTGATTTTATTCATGAAAGATGATTCAGTTCGTCATTTCCTTGTACTAGAGGGCTACGTTGAGAACCTCTAATCTATCTGAGCATATCTGCATGCTCAAATTATTGAATGAGGACTTAGGTATGTCAATTCTTCATTACTCCCATGTAAATAAAAGATGGACAGCCACTTGTTTGGAATGTCACACACTATATTATGAAATCAAAAAGATCACAATCACAAAATACTATTTTTCATAAAAATTTGCATTTTTTGTTACAAGCTTAAAGAAACACATTCACTGGTTATTTTACATCGCATGGTTCCTGGTAACTGAGACTATTCTGCACATACTTGAAATTACCATCATCAATCAATGGACACTGAGATCTGAGACTGAAGATTTAAAATCAAAGGAGACAACATACTTAGCCTTTGACATTTTTATGTTTTTATCTATGCAGCTGATATTCAAATACAATTCATATTTTAGAACTAACTTTATATGAGCTACCAACGGACTACAAATATAATTTTGAGATACAGAATTCATATGGTCATGAAATTTCTTCTTACCTGTGGTTTTGGTCCAAGCACTTTGGAGTAGATAGCATAAGTTAACATGTTACAAATTGGATAGCCAACACTGATCAGAAGCACTGCTCCAAGATACTGTGCAAAATGAATAACAGGAACATATGTGCACCAACCATAACTCCAAGGACACCCTTCAGAACCAATAGTTGTATTATGGTGCATCTCGGTGGTTGTAGGAGGCATAGCTGAGCTATTTATAGTCAATAGAGAGTCGGCTGTGACATTGGGAGTGATAGTTGAAACAGTAGACATAAGCAAGTCTGACAATGCTGACTGCTTGTCTTCGTGTAGAAAGGTAAGTGCATGTTCGTTGTTTTCAGCTGATATGTATCGCTGAGTCAGAGGGCTATTGTTTGAAAATCTTCCAAAATGTTTAATCAAAGCTTGATGGCCTGATTCAGCTAATGTCCGTTTAGAATGGTGAATCACTGTTGAATCTTGGTCATTGAAAACATGATCAAATAAGGCAAATATAGCATCTTGTGAAGATGACGGTGTGTGTGAAGAATTGCTGATAGCTGTCAATGAAAATGGATCAAAACATTTAATAATCCATGCTCAATATTAATGTGACATTAATAATATGACAGCTAAAGGAGATTAGTTTGAACATATCACTGAGCCTAAAAATGTTAAGCAAATAGTTGGCATCTAGTTACTGTAGCAAACAATCATTACAAAAAACTTCAAGTACCAATTCTTTTTGCACGCTTCAGTTACACTTATTTCCCTGAAACATTCTATGTGCTTTTCCTTTATTGCCATCTGCATTGTTGTATCATCACTGCTCAATTGCTGAACCATGCTAGATTAGTTGATGAAACATCACAAATTCAACTCGATCTGTACGGAAAGCTTCGTGCTATGTTTGTGCAGATAAAAATAGAAGATTCAAATTGTCCTACTTAAATCAGCTTCTTGCTAACAATGACATCATGACTGAGACAAACAGCTAAAAACCGTTCATGAAATTATTATTTCATAACTAAGCATGATTTATTTAGATTAACCAAGAAAAAAAAATATTCCCCAATCTCAGTTTACAGTTAGATTTTCCTAAGCATTACATTCTCAACAAGGCAGATAAAATGATTATCTTCGACAGACAAAGCTATAATATTGCACAACATGGACTGTTCCTCAGTTCATTCTGACACAGATCTGTGACTGAATAACAAGCTATAACTGAGCTTACGGATATATCCAAGTGGTGGTAAATCTTTTCCCCATGGGATGAACAAAAAATACCCACAGAAACAGAATATGAAGCCTGCCAGCAACAGATATCTTTCATTGAATCTGAAACAACATGAAAGGTAAAACAAAATATTAAAAATAAAAACAAAAATGTGCAATTCTGCACTGAAAAATTTATAGATATCTTATATGTCTGCTTAATTCTGATTTATCTTGGAAATAACCATCATATTTAAGACCTCTATCTGGTTTTTATCTGGCTCACTGAGAGTTTATATCAGTTTATCAAATCTATGTTGACATGATGTCCAGCTGCAACAACTGCAGTCTGCAGTATTCACACATAAAGTAAAGTCAATAGGTGTTAATCACATAGAAAATATTTAACCAAAATGTTAAAACATACAGAAATTGACAGACTTACTTTTTGGCCAAAATTTTGACCAATATAAAGACAGCAATTGACAGACACCCAGCTCCACCCAGGATTATGCCTTGATACAAAGTTGCCTTGGATTTTGTCCAGGCATACATATGCATTGTGAGGGCTGTACCAATTCTGATATAAAAAAAAAAAAAGAACCAAAGGCACAAACATGTTTACAAGAGCTAATAATATCAATCATAAGATAAACAGAAACACAAGTTTACAATTCTCACAATTGTGTTTTAATAGCCACCCTTCTCTTTCCATGCCAATTCAAATATATTGATCATCGATATAGGTTACCGCCATTGAACCAAGAAACGATATATCGTCGATATCGTCTCTCAATTTTGGTAAGGCCAGTTGGGCTTGGCACAGGTGTGGTAATATAACTGGCCCAAAAAGAGATAATTAACAGCAAATTGCAGTAAATAGTATGCAGCAGTGTTATCTCAAAACTTATATTCTGAATGTCTTATTAGCCACTGCTGACTAAAATAAGGGAATTTATTATCAGTGCTCCATGTCATATTGTATTTAAAATTGAATACAAGGATAATGTTGAAGAGATAACAAAACCTCACGTTTCAAATACTGTAAACATGAACAGGACTACAAAAAACAGGAAGATGCTTGTGAAGACAGCCACGTAGTCTGGTTTGTAGTCATTCATTTTGAAGGAACCAGACAAACCTGAAAGAGAGGAATTCTTCATTACATATGATATATCATTCTCTAGATATAACAAACTATTTAGAACAGATATGCACAGCTAAATGATCACTGCTCTGACAAGAGAAAAAGAGCATAAAATAAAACTATCTCATCACAATAAACCACACATAATAGCTGTAGTTGAACACTACATTTTTCTACTCACTTGATCCACTAATACTATTTGCTTCACTGCTGTTCTCTTCAGGCTTTCTTTGTACATTAGAATTATAGTCATCATCATAGACTTTGTGCTCTCTGAAGACAAAGATCAGCAGGAGAAGATTGATCATGGCCACACAAACAGCAAAAAAAGCTGGTGCTGTGTACATGTTGAAATGGAACTCTGGCAATTCTGATGGTCCAGGATAAGCCACCGGAACAAGAGCAGCTTGAATCACTAAATGAAGAACAAAACAGACAATGAAGAATTCACAAATTGCAGGAAGAAGAACTCAGAGCAAGATTAACAGACTCTCCAATATTTGTGTTGATATGGTTTACTACTCATTTTGATTTTAAAACAAAAAATAATGTTTAATTCACCCCCCTTTTTACAAATAAGAAAATCTTCACAAATTTATTTTTAAAAATCTATAGACTATTCTCAGTCCTGTCTAAACCCATCTTTGACTAATTGTTTTACATAAATGGGAGAATAATATCCCACTATTTCACTAAATATGTGCATCTAAACCATATAAACTTAATTAACGAAAAAAAAATACATGACAGACAGATAGATCAAACCTGGTCCAAGGATAAATCCCATTGCTTGAAATATACTGACATTAGCCATACTGCTTGTCCGCTCTTTCAATGTGGTTGCTCCTGATACATAAGATCTCACAACAGCAACATTGCCTATAAGGAAACAAATGTATACAAAGTTCAGGGTTTACTAATGAGATCAGATATATATGTATTTCCAGCTCTTCACATTGAAATTTATTCACCATACATCAGGACTGAACCAGAGAACTATTTGCAGTTATTTTAGGCTCAGTAATATATTGTTTTAAGTGAAAAGTCCAAGCAAATGTTCAGAAGCTAAAGTGATTTGAAGCGAGGGGTGGATTCTAAAAGTGATCTTGCTGAATGCTTGAACTAAGGACTTCTAAAGCTTAAAATTTGTGTTCAGCATGGTGAAAATTAGAGGGAAGTGTGAAAGAAAAATGGTTTTGTACCCAGGTGCCATGACAATATCGCCATCTTGGATTTTATGTCATGAAAATTAGCTGTTTTCAAAGCCTAAGACTCTAAGAATATGCAATATAATCATTTGGAATTTGTCACGGTAATAAAATAGTTTTATATTAAAAAAATATCCACTTGTTGTTTGGCTATATGCCATACAATATTTGGCATAATCTTTTTAGAAATATGGGTAGACAGATCTGTATATTTTTTAATTTTCAGCCAAATATCCAATTTTTCTCCAAAAACATGAATAAAATTTAGAAAAAGGCATGCATATTATTAAAACATATGCTATGAAGAAATACATGTTCAAAAATTGAAGTCAATTGGTTCAGAAATAAAAAAAAAAAAGGAAGGGAGGAAGCGCACATGATGACAAAATTGCAATTGAATTTTCATAACCTTTCTATACAGTTTCCTAGTGGTGCCGTTTTGGAGCATAAGCAGATGTTTCTAGCCCAACAGGTATTTTTCTCATATCAGATAAGGTCAAAGTGTCTAAAAATGGCAAAACCCAAATTTTGTGGACATTCTGATTCCTAAACCTCATATTCAGGACCCTCCTCCCCTTCCTTCTCTGACTGGCCAACATGACAAAAATAGTAGCCTACATTAATTATAATGACCAAAACTCACCAGCACTGAAGCCTATAAGGACTCTAGATAATATCATAAAGTACTCTTGATGTGATGGAAGAGACTGAAGGTACATGTAGAAGAGGTTTGACAGTACTGTCAGAGTAAGGCTGACAGACAAAGGCTCCTTGCTGTTGTTGCGGTAATTGGCCCAACCCCCAAAGAATGGAGACGCAATCAGTTGACCCAAGCTGTAGGCTGCCACCACCCATCCCAGGAAGCTAGCACTCACTGATGGGTCCAACTGAATAAATCAAAACAATTAATAAAAATTTTTGTCAATGCTGAAACATACGTTATTAAAATCAATGAAAGTACGTTCAGAATAATTCATGTGTATTATTTGCCAAGATACGATCAACATTCACAAAAGCCACTACACCTGGAGGACTACAAGGGTGAACTGGCAAATAGAACAGTAACAACCGCTATCTGAGCAGGACCAGAGGAAAATAAAGGAGATAAAGATGAAAAAATAAAATATACAATATTGAATTTATGTAGATCTACTAAGAATATGTGTTATATGTATAAACAAAATAATACCATAATAATAATAATAATAATGATGATGTCCACAGCACCTGGACACCACCTGATGATCTGTCTAAAAGATTTTACCATAGACATTATAACAGTCTATGGATTTTACTAACTGGTTTGGACAAGTTTGACATAAAGCTTATAGAGGATCTAATAGCTGAACTTCAGCCAAGCACTACATACGACACAAGTGACAATTTCTCTTAATCTCTTGGGGTACTTTTTATTTGTGTGTGTATGTGTGTGTGTGTGTGTGTGTTTACAATAGCGCAGATCAGTGCCTTCATGCCGAGGGACTCTCAATTTTTCTTCTTTTTTTTTTTTATAACACAAAATTCGTTATTATAGAGGAGAGTTACTCTTGGGAGATCAGAGCTAGAAATTAAATTATAAAGATTAATAGGCTAATATCACATCTCTTTCCTCTTGGCATGACTCAGTGTCATTCCAGTACAGTATACACAAGCGTAATATATTTCAGTGCATTGGCTCAAGTTTATTTGTCATTCAGCTTGCGTAAATAGATCTGTGAGTCATTTCTGTGAAACACATTATTTTCCCTTTGCCCAATGCAATGACTGACTTCTTAATAGAGAAAGAATTTTAGTTAAATGAGACCGCACTAAATATTAATTCCCGATAGAGAGGCAGCTCATTCAGTGTACAAGACTGATTATTAACTTAAAATTGAGAGGGTATGCATATGATTCCATCCTGATGCAAGCGTTAATAGATCTGACAAAATAGATTACATATAGAGACCTCTAATTACGTGTATAGTTAACTGAAACAGGTGAGAATTCTGAACGAATTAGTGAACCCTAAGATCTACAAAATAGTTACGGTAACGAAATGCCTGTCTTGAGTGGTTTCTCGCAGTCGCTCCTGCAGAGTTTCAATCTTACCTGTTTCACTCACTTTGGTCCTACATTATTACTTTTTGGCTGAAACTAGGCTACTCTCTAATTCTTTGATGTAATCTTGAGTATATTTAGTAGGTCTGCACGTAAGCCTAAGCACACAAGTACATGCAAATATGTAAGCTTCAGGCTGACGAAAGCAAATTATTAAATAGTCGCGACTACATCTGTACTCGGGGGTCAATCCATTGCAAAATCTGGAACCCATATACATGTTTATGATTCGGTTAGAAAGCTAGACTCCCCCCCCCCCTCCCTCTCCCCCCCCCCCCACCCCAAAGGAGCGTTTGCTAGTTTATGTTATAAATACCTTGCGGAGCTATATTTCTTTCAAAATTTAGATAATTGAATATTGCAGTTCATAATATTTCGTGTCCTATACATTGGAAAAAAAATGGCTGCATACTGACAGTGAATTAACTTCACAATTACACCGCCTAAACTCCTGCCTCTTATATAATATATCTGTTGAGTTTTATTTCAGATGTCAAATGATTATTGTCTTGCATTTGTTATTGCAATATTTTGTAAAGGAGAGAACAAACCTGCACATGTACAAAATCTTTCCTTCTCCAACAGGCTTGTAGTCTCTGATTTCTTTGGCCAAAGCCAAAACTTCGTAGGGTCCAGGTCGAAGGTTTTGCATCTCAGATGTGTGACGTTCCATGATTTTTGAGTCTGCTGATAAATGGAGACAAAAATTATCAGGATCACCCCAATATAATACACTTGATATATAAGCATTGGCATAGATCTAAATTAAAATTCAAGGCTATTCTACTCTATCATGTAATTTAATTATATGTCACGCTTTGCATAAATTACAGCGTCCCTGAGTCAATAAAGACTTTTCGCATTTCTATGCCTTTACTGCCAGCCTTTAGATTCAAATTGTACTACAATGTTACATCCAGACCATAAGATCAAATAAAACATTTTCTTACTTACATTGTCAGATGGTGACAAGTTCAACTTTGCTTCTGTGCAAGCTGTTATCTGTATTTGCCTTGCCTCTGTTTGATTCCCGAAGGTGACCGTGCCAGATTCAATGTCAAATGAGGAAATTTTGCCAGCATTTTGTTCTTTGGTAGGAAGGTATTCACCTATTGACTAAAAATAAAGCAAAACGTCTGTCACGGTTAAAAAAAAATCAACCAAAATCTCTCCGGTCCAGCAATCAGAAATAATGAAACACTAAACAGAATTTTTCTTAACGTCGGAGTGACGATAACAGTACTCATTCATATTCATACATGTGGTTCACATTTGTAACCACTCAAAGAATCTGTTTACATTGGTATATTATTGGATATGTACATGTAATTATTTTATCCATCTCCGCACACTGACTGTTAAAAACAGACAAGGGTGTCTGACTGAATATTACCAAACGATTATCAAAGGATTGTTAAAATGCAGAAAAGGGGGGAGGGAACGCACATTAAAGGCGTGATGCAAATATTTACAAACCAGGAGGCAATGAATCAAAAATTGGGAGCAGCCTTATATAATCTTAGCAGAATTCTGGTAGATGATGTTCTTTATTTCTGCTAGTATAGATAAATGATTACCAAATCGACCGCTGGATCCTCATCAAAAGCCACGATGAGTGAAACTTGAAACCGTGTGACCAATCGCCAGAAGTCACCGACAGTATCAGGAGAGGGCAAACTTGTTAGGATATGATGATCCTTTGTGGTTAAACTCTGTCAAGGCGTGTAGAGCAAGAACAGAATAAAATACCAAATATTATTGTTGAGATGATGCAATAACCATCCATAAATGCATTCCACCTACAGTGCTAAAATCGTTTCCGAAATACTATACAAATCACTGTGTAGGTTTCATCATTATGATGTGCCATCTCAAACCGGTTATTCCTAAGTGTATGCACACTCACATTTCAATGATTCATGTCCGAGTTGTTCTTGTTTCCACTTTTATTGACATCCTAGGACTGGAAGTGTCTACTCTATTGCATTCTGAACACTTTAA
>JBCEWB010145901.1:0-10815 GCA_039654565.1 Peronia peronii | reverse complement strand
CCCCCCCCCCCCCCCCCCCCCCCCCCCCCCCCCCCCCCCCCCCCCCCCCCCCCCCCCCCCCCCCCCCCCCCTTCCTTACCATTATCTGTTGTCTGGAGATCATAGAAAATCCTTCTGTAAGGTTATGGACACTGAAAGGTGAGAACAAGGTATGTAAACATACCTAAGGAAGAACAAAACTGACCAGTCACCAGCTTTCTGTAGTTGGAGAGACTAATTAACAGGCTGATTCAGTTATAAACAATGATACATTCATCTCTTGTGTAACATATCTGGTTTTATAATCGATGTTGATCACAGAAGAATCAGCTAAGATCAGGAATCTGGGCTTGGCTTCATCTGTGACAAACATATTGGGCTGCAAAATTCTCACAGTTTATATTGTACAAGAATATGTCATTTTGTCTGTCACATGGGCAAATTCATCCATGCATCTTTACTTAAACTTGGAGCAAAACAGTTATAGAGTCAGGTTTCCATTACATTATAAATTACAAATGTACATATAAAAATACATCACTCATATGTAACTTAGGCCCATATTACTGGTCCATCTTTATTATCTCATTTGTGACAACTTGTTACACATTCTGGGCTACATGTGGTTAAAGCTAGGATCTGGGTATATTGAAAAGGTTATTGTATGTCACTGACTGAACTGGTGTTTCAAATGGTATATGCTATTTATGTTATTTTTCACTAGATAGACCATTCCTCGTTTGATTTTGGGGGGGGGGGGGGGGGAGGAACAGGGAAGTCATGTTTGTGTGTGAATGTGCATGTGTCTGAGTGCCTTCTTTTTCCAAACATAGTCGGCTACACGTATTCGAAGATCACGTGATTTCAAGATGATTAGATTTCCATTTGTTATGTGTGGTCGGATTACTGGAATTCCAGGCTGGGGCTGATATTTGACAAGCTCATATTTGCCAAACTGTATACATGTAATTTGTCATTCTATTTGAATTAGCATTTATCAGCTATACAATTTTCACAGTAACATTTGTGCTCTTTGTTACACACTTCACATGGGTCTTTGTCTACTATAATTTTGTAGAAATAATTAACTTTAATACAGAAAATTTATAGTGTCCCAGGTGTTTTGACATCATAGAGTCTGAACATGTGCTCCATTTTTCACTGGCTCAGTATACAACATTAGTATAATTGCTTTAATTTATGGCGTTTACATCATAGCATTCACGTTTGACACAAAATCAAACAGTCATGTCGTATGTCAACTATGTCAGAGCGGCATCATGGCTTCTAATTAATGACATACATCATATGTCAGATGTCACAACGGGGTTAATGATTTGTTATGATCATCACCTCTGTCATCATTTGTCCTCCATTCCAGTACATAAGCCAGTGAACAAAGATCATAACTCAGTCTGATCCTCAGATTTTGTCTGTTTCATCCAATAAGTAGGTGCTCCTCCTCATGTTAATATCAGACATTTCTTCCAAAAGACTGGTGATTTATCTCTTATTCTCTCTCTTTGTGGATTCCTGCCTCAGGCTTTGTTCAGTAGTATTACCTGGTTTTCCTCAGTGTATGTCCAATGTATATATCATTGATGCCATTTTCTGTTCATGTATAGACCAAAATTGAGCCTATCTATTTTATCAAAAGATGTGCAAAAATAGTCCCCTCTCAATGTCCTCTGTTAATTTTAAATAATATCTACTTGTATTTTAAGTAATACTAGATATGGGATATGTCACAAACAGTGGTAACTGTGCGCTAATAGTGATAAAAAAACAGCGACGGTTATTCACATAGGGACAAAGTTGTGGCTATGTGCAGATAGCAAAAGAAAGAAGTGGGTGCTATACACATAAGGGCAGTTTCATAAGAATTGGCCATAACAGTTGAGGTACATGTATATGTATTTCACCTTAAATGTTACACACCACACAAACTACACATACCCAAATGGTAATTTTTATCACCCACCATAACAACTAGATCTGTAAAACAGCTTCTTTGCTCTTTTTAAAAACCACTCTAATGCTCTATACACGGACAGCAAATGGCAACAATGATACAATTCCTTCTGTGCTTGCACATTTTTACCTCCATTGGTATCTGGTTGGTCTGTGCTCCCAGTTTCTTATTCATATTTTCCAGCTATTCTATTCTGAAAATTGTCCATAATTTGAACATGAACAAAATGTCAAGGAGAAGTCACATAACTGAACTTAACATAATACACTTCACTGTAGCTTCAACATTGTAAACCAGTTACACATTTAGTGTGCAGAAAAAAAAAAATCCATGTGCAATGTTGATCTCATAACTGCCATGATTGTCGGTGACTGGTAACCAGTAGCAACCAAACGACAATCCATTCTTAAAAAAAATACTTTAAGTCTCTTTCCATTTAATAAAATATATGAATGTATAAGTACGCTGAAAAATGTAATGTCCATGAGAAGTATCAGACAATTTTTATTTACATATATTTGTATTACTAAAAAGAAAAGAACATTTCAGGACAGATTTACTGAAGTCATTTGTTTCTGTTACTTGTTTTTGTTTTTGTTTTACGTTAACTGAAATCAGAGTCCTTTAGAGATGAGATTATGAAGAGATTATTTGGCATTACCACTTCTGCCAGCCTTCATAAAATAACAAAACAGTGAGAGAAGCAAAATCATGTGTTGTGGTTCATGTTGTAGAGAAGACTTATATCTAACCCTCTTGATATATGAATGCAGAAAAATAAATTGATAACATGTGTAAGAATTAGAAAACAAAGTAGATTTAACTCTAAAAATGTCACCAGAAACTGCTGGAGTGTGTGGGCTTCTCCGGTGACAGGTTGTGCATTATAGGAATATCCTGTTAAAAAAGAGCACTATATATGCACATATATGTATGCTGCTTGGACAAGAACTCCAGTGCAAAGTGTGCTGTATGAATCTTTGACCAGGTTGAATTCCTTGACATTTTTAGGGTAAAATCGAAGAGAGAATACAGAGTATGATAAACTCAGCTGCTGAACAAAGTAGATTAATGTGACATAGAAATGTGAAAAGCGACATATGTATTTGATATTCCAGTAGTCTTTGATATCTTTAAGACATTTATTTAACTATCTGTTATGTATAGAAGTGAGACACTTTCGTAATTAACAGGTAATCTAATCGTTTTCTTGTATAATTTTCTTGTATTCATTGTGTAAACTGCATTCATTGCCACTTTTTGTTTTTATCACACCATAGAAATATCTATAAATATTAAGGTCCTATTCAGTTCATTCAAGAATTATTTGAAAAAGAATGTTCTCATGAACTGGCTATGTATTATGCAGCTTTCACATATTATATCATGTCATTAACATTAAACAGCTTTGGTTAGTTTTTTTTTTTCCATTTTCTGTCATTGTGAATATCTAAGGCTTATGTTGTGAATTAAGGAATTGTTTCATAGACTAAATTCAAAGACATTTTTGATGTTTTTTATTCCTAGTTTAAAAAAAAAAATGATATTTTTAAGGTAGATGTATATATATGTGATAACTAGGCTGTATGTTTTTGTATTCTTGCTTTTTTATTTTTTTAACTCCAGAACATATGACATATTTACAAGTTGCAGACATATATAATGCAAAAACAAACAGGTATTGTGCATCATTAATATGAAATAAGAATGTAGAAAAAGTGTAAAGCCCTTAGAGATGAATATTGCTTTCTGTTTAAACTGAATTTTGTACATCATGTTCTCTCTTCAATTATTATCAAACTTATTACTGAAAGTGAAAGGAAGTGTCTTGGAATCATTTCCTGGATATATATCTGAGAACTGCAGAACATATATGTAACTACTGATTTGTGAAAAAGTGCATCTAAAACATTGTAAACTGTAATAGATCTACTAGTGATGGTGGAAAATGAGATTTTGTGATGTTTTCTCCCTTTGTTTTCGAGGCATAATATAACATATATGCAATTTATTCCATATCTAGTACGTAGCAGTGAGTGAACAATCAATATTAACTAGGTGCAAGTTTGGAAACGAAGCACAAGGTGAAAGAAAAAGAAAAGAAACTCCATCCAAATATTCAGTGACAGTCAGCAATGTGATCGTTCAAGATATTTTTCAGTTTTTTTAGAATAATCCTTTAGGTCAATCAGATGGTAATTTTGCGTATATATATACTATTAGCCGAGTATTTCTTGAGCTTTGTTGTTAATTTTGATTGTAACACTGTCAGAAGCCTAAATGCAGTTTAATGTTGACTTGATACATGCATGCATTAAGATTTTGAGACCAGAAAGTGAGAATTTGATATGACAGGTATAAATTGTAAAAGTTCGCAATAACCGCCTGAAATCCTGATATTGCAATATGCAACTGTTTCTTACAAGTGATGTAATAGAAGTAATGTAACAATCTCACATTGACAGAAGAATACAACATCAAAAAAAAACCATCCCAGTCGAAGCTCATGCTTTACTATTGTGACACATGTACATGTAGCTATTAAAAATTTTTCCCTTGTACTTGCATTCTATCATCTCTTCTGTGTAGAAATAGTATGAGTG
Organism: Peronia peronii; assembly: GCA_039654565.1. Taxonomy (NCBI): domain Eukaryota; kingdom Metazoa; phylum Mollusca; class Gastropoda; order Systellommatophora; family Onchidiidae; genus Peronia; species Peronia peronii. Next base: position 6,261 of record JBCEWB010145901.1, on the reverse strand, counting down.
ACCATTTCTAGACTTCCTTAACCAAACCTTAAGGCAACTGAGGTGTTGAATAATTAAGAATAGCTGTGAGTTCTACAAGTATCCATGTACATATCAAGATTTCCCTTTAATCATTATGTTAGTTTAGTGGTCTTTACACTTGTTTTAACTTTGTGCAGTCAGTGCTAAGGAACATCACTGATCAGCAGCATAAAATCTCGAGTCTTCACAGCCTGTATTTTCATGCGGTTATTTGGTCTGTAAGTTCATCATTTGTATTGTCTACCATTGACATTGTAGAAAAATAGTGACATTCAGTATATGAGGACAGCTCATATAAATGTTGTATAAACTTACGGCATAGGACACACATGATCATACTTTTTCTTATGGCATTGGTCTTAAGTCCATGCAATCTTGAAGTTCAAGCCTCACTTAAGACAATGATCAAGGCCTATAGAACTGTGGAAAAAGAATAAACGACATGACGATATTGTCATGCTGCTTCCCATTAATCGCTTCTGATGCATATTTTTCATTTGGATGCATGGCACTAAAAATATGCCGTCAAAATTTAGAGATAGATCTATAGTAAATTGATACTGTAATAGATATGATGACATAATACACAAAGACCAGGCAAAAGTAGTTACGATTTGATACTTCTGTTTCTTATTACACTTGTGCATATATTCTGATTCTCCACACAATGAATTGATCTTGAGAAAGTATTGTCAGCTGTGATGCTTGAAATCTAATAATGTTATTTACAATGTATATTGAAATTGTGATATCAACCCTTCTATTGGAAAGTCTGTTTTATAAAGCTAAACAAGATTTTAAAAAATAGGAAAAATTCAAAACCATGTAGAAAGACATTACTTTTAGGGATGAAAGGAAAATGTTAATTAAAAGAGAAGAAAAAAGTCACTTTCAATAAGACAAAAATGCCCTGATAATTGGATATAAAACTAAGCTCCCAAGTGAATGAAGAATATTTTTGTCTCCTTTATCATTTGTTCAGGGATCTTTGATGTTACAAATATAGAAACCAGAAAACAAAGGTTGTGTCTCCAGTCCATCTTGTTTTCATGTACCTCATAGTTTGGAAAGCAGGTGACACCTGACTATGGACAGTCTGCTACATCATAGTGGTACTTCCGTGGTATTAATAAGCCTATATAGGAATATCAAATGTCTTTATGACACCTGTCTTGGGCAGGTTCCATGCAGTTTTTCAGTGTGATTATTGCCTGCTTCCACTGATTCCTCTGAATTAATTGTAGGATCAAGTTAATTAACATTCTGCTTTATTTTAAATAAGTTGCTTCCATATTATGCATCTACCCGTATGGGTACTTCATTGACATGACTTGTATCTTGTAATTCTTGTGTTCAGAGGTGAGTTAATTTATGGTCACATTTGCAGAGTGCATATTATTATATTGTTTCTCTTCACACGTATTGACCCTTAAGTAAGCCTATCTCTGTTCTTGCTCTTTACTGTAGGCTTACATCTGTTTCGTTTATAAATTAATAAAAAAGAAAGTTATGAAATATTTGCAACACCCACGTTTATGTGCTTTGTTCATAATAATATCGTGTACATGTGCATTCGCGTGGTCTGATCAATAGATGCAGCTTTCACTAATATGACTAATACACTGATATGTTCCTTTTTTTAAAGTGAAGTGATATACACTGGAATTCCGAATCTTGAGTCTCTAGTGAAACATCCCTGACTGAACCAAATCAAAAGTGAATGAATGCTGAGTTTGGTGAGTTCAGGAAGGCGTGGAGTGGCACAACCAAAGGGTTAGGCACCTGCCTCCAGGCGAAAATGTCGTGGGTTCTGATTTTATTAGGGGGAGAAGAACCTGCTTTTTTTCAGTGACTCATGACCCCTGGCTTCTTGAATAGGGACGCCAGACGACTATCCGTCTCGGATAAGAACATATATTTTTGAGGTCCCATATGTACATTGCGCACATTGAATGACCCTTGGCAATTAAAAATTGGATGGACTCGCCACTGTCAGGCAAAATGTCTCCCAAAACTCAAAATTTCTACCCAACAATTTCCTCTGACCAAATTGGGCACGCACTTGCCGGCAGGATAGCCATATTTTTAGTCTTTGGATTGAAAGGCTACATAATATGTACAAAAAAAGGGGGAGGCTACTAAAACTCCACAGTGGCAAGACAAAGCCCACAGCAAGGAAGTCCGACTTTCTTCATCTTTAGGCGTTGGCGTCCGTCATGCATCTGTTTTATTACAGGATTGCAGACCTCAGACATCAGACCTCAGGCTACAGACATTTTTAGTCGAGGAATCTGAAATCTTGGAAATGTTTATCACCAGTTATAATTTAAATACAGAAAAATAGCACCAAAATACTCAGTTAAAAAGAAATATTTTTTTTACTAATGCTTTGATCGCCCACTTTATTCCTTCAGTTCATGCTGCTTGTTGTTCGTTCCTTTGTTTGCTTGTTAATGTGCTGTTTTTTGTTGTTATTTTTTTCGGTGATAAATAAATTGTCTTACAAGTTATGGCGTTTGCCGGACGGGAACAAAGTATGTTGGTTTCTATGAGAGATAAATGAAGGAGACAGGAGAGGAGGAGGGAAGGGAGAGAGAGAGAGAGAGAGATGGGGAGAAAGAGGGAAGAGAGAGGGAGGGAAGGACAGAGAGATTTGTTGGTTAAAAAATGAAATGTATCCAGACAAACGAAAAATGAATTCTAATCACTGGCATTAAATCAAAAGGGTTATATCGGAAAAAGGAAAGATATCCGTAAAGTAATTTATTTGTTCTTCATGCGACCTTTGCGACAGAGAACTTTATTCTCGCGTTGGTCTGTACAGCCACAGGCGATGCTGCTCCAGCCGAATGGACAGCCAGGACGGATATATTAGCCACGATCAGCACTGACCGACGGAGACCTATCGATCTATCATTGTTGGGAACGTTAGCATTCAGTAAGAAAGCTTGATTCATATCCTCTGGCTTTTCACAGACAGCCTATGGTCTCAGATAAAGCCTGAAATATTTATACTTACAGAGATTAAACTGCAGGAAGCATAAAAGTGAATATATTACTTTGTTAGGCTTGTAGGCTTTTATGGGGACAATGGCACGAATAAAGCCTGTTTATTTTTATTTCGGATAAATTTAGTTGCATACACCGACGCAAATCACGATGTTATTATTATAATTCACGAAGTAAAAATAGATAAATAAATAAATAAAATAAAACTATAATGTATACACCCTAGCCATGAAGATAAATTTCACAAAAATAATAATAAAACAATGCCAGCTTCACAACCGCATTGGTGTAGATCTACATAAAATTTAAGTAACATTTAAGGGCTCAAAAGAAATTTGCCGGCACCAAGACGATTTGATATTTTAGTTTATTTCTATGGCCTTCAATGAGTGAGGTACGTTTTAAACATGTGCCGCCCTTATCCATGTACTCATAAAAAAAAAAAAACGGCGTTCAAGCCGTTCTATCGGCACAGATTTACCCACAGCTATGATGCAACAGATGTTTTACGAATTGTCTCTTAGTCTTACAAGTGTTAAGGGATTTGTTTGGTCGAGGACTGTTATGGGACCTACATGTTTCCCTTGGCCAAGAGTTGTTTCCCTTTGAGAGTTGTCAATAATATGATTATTGTGGTTATTTATGTTACTCATCAACGTAGGTCCTGTCAAAAAATAATGAGAATACATGTCATGTCCATGTCTATGTCCATGTTCCGAAATGATGTAATATTAATGTTCAGCATTGTTATGATGATGTTTGTGGTCGATTGTAGATAATTATGTCTAAACTATAATTAGTACATATGTCAGTATCACCATATCCGAATCTCTCTGTGCAATAAATCGAGTTAACTGGTCCGCTATGAGTTTCTGTGTGATCACTCTATGATTGATGAATGCTCGGTGATTCACAGCATATGAGACACAGTAGAATTGTCGTAAGTTAACTCCGGCCCATTAACCCAGGGAACGAAATCATTTCGGCGACAATAGATCTAATTGTTTTTTGGAGCCATACGCTCCAAGCGGCCAGCCCTGGAACCAGTGGCCGGAGGACCAGGCAAGGCCCCGCAGCAGATCCAGCCCTGCCCAGAAGACCAGTTAAAGTCCCCACAGCAGATCCAACCCTGCCCGGAGGACCAACCAAGGCCCCGCAGAGGATCCAGCTTTGCCCGGTGAACACCTAAGGACCAAGGGCGCTGACCAGCGACCCCTGTCGACCATTGGGGCTGACCAGGGACCCCTGACAGGCGCTGTAGACCAGAAACTCCTGACGACCGAGGGGCAGACCTGCGACCCTGGACGGCCGAGGGGGGGAGACCAACAATTCCTGACGACCCATGGGGCAGACCAGCGATCTCCGACAGTAGTGCAGACTCGCTGGTGCAACCTACCAGAGTAGCGACTCGCTCTCAGGCCAGTACCAGCGAGGACTTGATCCAATTGCTGAGAGCACAGATGGAGCAACAGCGCCAGCAGATGGAGTTTGCTGATGACAGCTCTTGCCAGCAAATCAACTGCTACTGCTACAATGAAGTTCCGCGAATTTGATCCTTCATCAGATTCATGGCCAGAAACTTACGTGCAGGTTCGAATCATACCGAGGGATGGGAGAGATTCAGAATCTGCATTTTGTTTTTTCACTGACTTATCGATTCTCCAAGTTTCTTGGATAGAGAAGCCCGACATAAGGTGGAATATTTTTCGGAGAGCCGGCGTATATGTTACAATGTTAAAAATCGGATGGAGAATACGGGGAGATCCACAAAAATTCCTCTTACCAAGCTGGGCAGGCACTCTAAAAGCCGAGAGATAATCCTACCTCCACAGAATTGAAAGGCTACAAAGATAACAAATAAATAAAATTGTGAAGGAGTTATTGCAAATATTTTGCATTTTAAAAATAAATGTCCAAATGTATATGATACAGCTTTAAGGTCTTGTCTTGTTCCATGCATAAATGGTCATTTCTTGATGCATCGATAAACATCGTTCTAAATACCTGGGCACTCCAGTGATATCCTCTAAAATTGTTTTTTAGGCTTAATATGGATGGTAATAATACAAGTACCCGAGTGGACAGCCAAGACTGATGTCAGCACTGACCGATGGAGGCCTATTATAATAGAAATAGATATATATTTTTTCATTTGATTTTATACCTGTTTTGAAAAGTCTGTTGTTGAAGAATTGACTTTTCTTGAAGAAGATAGCCATCCATATACAATGCACTTAGACTTCTCCTATCCAGATTTGTCTCAGCTTTTCTCTTTTGTCTTGCACGCAAACGCTTCCCTCGCCACCCGCTCCCATCTCTCTTAACCAGTGAGGAAAACGAAGGAAACGGACGAGATACATCAATTGATAATAGTTGACAAATGTTCCGACTGTCACAAATAACTCAGACGGCAAAACAAATTGGAATGGTATTGTATGTCTTAAATTAGCTTTTACCCTGAAGGAAATTGGCAAATTTCAATGTCGATATCGGTTAGACTATAAATTAATCTAGCATAGTCGGGTTCCGTGAAAACGTTGATAAATCACAGATTTAGCCTGCCCCATGCAGGTGATTCCATTGAATGATGCACGTCTGCCTCACCAGAATAAAAAGATAATGAGAAAATCGTGACAACTGACGTGAGCATACAGCTTCCACTGCCTCTGGAACAGAAAAATGAAAAACACAGTTGAACCAAGAACGACCTTCACTGTTGATTCGTTGACGTCTAGGTCCGCATCCGCTTATTCGCATTCACCTGTGAAAAATAAACGTGCATGCAGCGTGCGAAATAATAGTTCATATTCGACTCAGCACAGGTCTGGAAATCCCCGGCGGAGTGTTTGTACCCACTATAAAAATGCTCACTTATGTTTATTACGCTCCACCATGAAATCCCACAACACTAGTTGAACGCAAAACTTCGGGGAGAACGCGACGCCGGAAATACGTCATACGTTTTCCTACGTCATTCAATCATAAACACTAGTCACTACTAGTATTATCTGGAGGGCATCTAGGTTCAATAAGCTTACAGCGAAGAATTTTTACTCATACATTTCGTCTCCACCGTAACAGGGTCAAACCGAAAAGTGAGACAAATTTATGAATACTCTGGAGTGTTTGTACCCCCTGCTAAAAATAGACGCCAGTATTTCCAACCTTTCGCTTGGTCGGAACAAATCTATTCCGTTGCTGGTATAGCATGGACTTTTATCGTTATGCCCT
>JBCEWB010145879.1:0-10815 GCA_039654565.1 Peronia peronii | reverse complement strand
TTGAAAGGATGGAGATATGCTTAGAGTAGTCAAAGATGTCGAGAAAAATTATTTAGAAGGCTTTCTACAACAAAACCTTTGGAATATAGATCTACAGCTTGAATTTTACCATACACACATATGTACGGTACCTAATACTAAACTGATTTAGGCCTACATGATTTAAGACAAGTAGATCTAATGAATAGCCTTCTACTTCTATTACTATTTTGTGTGTCCAAATATAACTAGTCCAATATTCGGACACGTGTCCCTGTAACTCGAATCCACTATTCGGACATGTGTCCCTTTATTCCAATCCAAATATTGGGACACGTGTCCCAATATCGCCAGCCCTATTGATTAGTGCTTAAAATTTAGAGTCCTAAAGCAGGCTCCTTTCACAGAGACACAAGCCGCGACAAAGTACAGGACGGGCACATTAAATGTAAAATGCGCTGTTCCACATGGATTTCTTACATTATGATTGAAAACATTTTTTAAATCTTTGCTATAGTCTCTTTGATAATAGTCGTGTAAGATTTCAGTGTATATTTATTTTTATCAGATCAACGCTGATACTAAATATTTAGCCAGGCTTGTTAAAGAAACTAAGAAAGGAACAAAAAACAGTTTCATGAATTACATGTTAAATGTCTCATCTATTGAGAATAGGAAATGTGGATCATTGTGATATCTTTGTAACTCGGTAATGTAACTCAGAGATAACGATTCTAAAAGGGGCTGTACTTATTACTCAATACCAGGCAGTTTCATAGAAGGACAATATTATACGAAGAGCATGCAACTTGACATTTTAATCATAAACAACAGCCTGTTTTAAGTGTAATTTCCAATTTTCCTGTTGCAAAAAGCCAAGATGGTCCCAAAAAGAGAAGAGGTAGATACAAACTATGTGATCAAGCTCCATGTATTCAGTATTCATTGTGCTGTTTAGATCTGTATCTTCAAAAGCATCCCTATCATTTGAATTGATCGATTATCATCATTCCACCTTCATATCTGGTGCTTTGCACTCATTTTTCACCTTAAAACAAGTAAAATGTTGCTTTACAGAGATTGGAGATCTGTTGCTCATAATATATAAAGTGGTGAAATAATAGTTTAGTTCCTGAATACTGGAAACCCTTTACCATCCTTTGTGTTTTGTGCCTCTGTGGAGGAATGGTCCTGTATAGAACCCTAGACTAGAAGTGAGATTTAGTGATTATTTTTTATTGAAATATCATTTTGCTTCATCATTTGTTAATTTCAGAGATATAATAATTAGATCTTGATGAAAAATATATTTTCAGCATGGATAACTTAAATATGATGATAATTTGTACAGTGAAATTTGAATTTTATGCCTCTTTCTGACAGGCCACATTGTCAAAACAGTTATGGAACACAGATCAAATCCTGTTGCACCAGTTCTAGAATTGGATGCTGGTAATAACTTTATTTTCCAGAAATGTTAGATTTTATTCACTGATATATATCATTAGAGAGTAGAAATTCTCAATGTCTCACCATAAACCATTCAGTGTATATATGTCATATGGGATAAATGGCATTCATTAAATAAAGCTCATGGCTTATCTTTTCTATTGTTATCAGTGCTATGCCAGAAGAGAATATGTTGACATCTCATTTATATGGACCATGTCCATTGTTACATAATCAGGCTTAAATTTTTTTTCAGGGCCAGGCTACATAAGCACTGAGCTGTTAAAGCAGGGTGTCTCCAAAGTTGTGGCATTGGAGCAAAATCCAGATTGTGCCAATTTTCTTTCAGTAAGTAATGAGATTTTTGTTTCATTTGATCTGTTAGATTACATTTATCAGTACTTATGAAATAAGAATGTGATCATTGAACAGATCTATTTAAAGAGTAAAAACAAATATATCTAATCAGACACAAAATGAAATATGGTGCATATTAACTCTAGACCTGCGTATCATGTACAAGTAAAGCAAAGTCCTGCATACTATGCATGTATTTATTCGTAAGGGCTCCTCTTTGTGCTGTGGTATTTCTCTTAATGTCACTTAAACTTGGGGCTTATCGGCCCCTGTTTTGTCAAATTATCACCATAATAGGTATGTGCAGCTCAGTAGACATTCCTTCGAAAGGTAAAAGAGATTTTACCTCTTACAACAGTTAGAAATCCTCTTAAACAGAAGAGGAGAACAGAAATCAAGGACCACTCAAGTCCTCTATTGGTCCGAAACTACAATCAAAAGAAACAATGATGTGTGAGAAGAGTGTCAAATACTTATAGTCTCTTAATCTTTATTTTATACCATATTGAATAATAACGTAAACTTCCCTGACCACTTGACTCACTCAGCAAGTTTCGCATTGACCAGCAGTCAAGCTATTGAGAGTACAAGTGAGCTATAATTGCTGTGAATGAAAGTTAAAGCAGCCTAAGTATCTATTAGTTTATATATCAGATAGCTCTCTTGTGTTCTCACGTTATGCCACCATTAGATGACTTATATTTGTTTTTTAGTAGCCAACATTAGCCTGTCTGATCTAAGACCAAGCGGTCAGAGGGATGATAGTTTTGCAGTTTACGCTAAGATTCTATAAAATGAACGTAAATACACCCCAATGTGAAGTGGTTTGGTCCGAGCAATTACACTAGGTTATGAACAAATCTGTAATAGAAAGGGTCTGTCTGACAATGGGTGATAAAATTGACACCCATATGAAATTGACATGTCTTTGTGAGCACAGCTCCTCCTACCACTGGCTCATTGCAAATGTTATCATATATATGTGAAGAAAGGGTAGAGATAGGGGAGGGATTAGAGGAAGACATTGGTCAGTAAGATGGGCCAATGTTGGCTGCATTGTGTCACTCTGAAGCCAAGGCAGAGTCAAGACAAACACACTGAGGCTAAGTACTAGCACTGACAATCCAGTATGACAACCTCGGCAGCACGCGCCGCAGAGCATTATAGCCTTTAGGCTGGGTCGCAGTTCTAGAGTTAATGCAGAAACAATCAAATTTTTATCTGATATTCATCAGTCATAAAAGTTACAGTATGGACTAAAATATTCTTTCCATCTGGTTCAGTGAAATTGGATGGTTTTGCCCGCAGTTGTCACAGTTAACTCCCTGTCACTTTGCTTTTTTGTAATCAAGGTATTGCAACAGGAGGTAGGATCAGACAGATTCAGTTACTTACCCTGGGACATGGCGAATGTATACATGAAGTTATACAGTGTGCCCAGGAGTGAGGCTGCCAAGGACTATCATAGAATGGAGATTCAAACAGCAGAACTTCTTCAGTCAGGATTTCATCCTCACAATGGCTCAAACGGTAATGGAAGCACAGCCGAGTCCACTTGATTCAAATTCTGTGGGACCGGGCTGTGAGTTTGCATTATCAGGAATTGTAATTGGGAATGTCACTAAATAATACTAAATGTAAAGTGATTATATAGCCATTAGTGATTTAATGCTTGTACTTCCAGTGTACGGAAGGAGGGATTTTAGTGTGTGGAATGAGTGCAAGAGAGGGAAATGTGTCTCAGGAAATAAAACTTAGAGAAGTGGCAGATGTGCGTACATGTGGCATATATTATAATTGACATAGCCCATTTCAACCTCTTGCCAGGGTTTGGCTTTTTTTTTTTTTAAATACGTTATTGACTGGGAAATGAAATTGACACAGAATCAGGTATGGGACAGGTGCTAGCCTTTTCTTGATTTTGTTGATGCAGATGCTCAACTGTGGGAGAGGGAAGGGGTGTTACGATTCCAGTCATGGTAAGCTTTTCAACCTCCTGGGTCTGGTTATCTCCGAGAGAAAGGGGAGTTGCTCAGGTGATTACCATCTCTGTATAATTCTCTGTGCTTGGCGTGCTAATTTCCAACAGAAAAGAGCGATGGCAGATGAGAACCAGTGAGTTTCGTTAATTCAAGAAGTGTCAAGCTAAATGACTTGCTCGTTGTACGTTGTATTTTACTTATGAATTGCTTACCAAATACATGTAAGTGACAATTTAAACAAGATACCCATCTTAAATTGACATGAAAATAGAATACCCATCTTACATTGTCATGTAGGCTTAAACTGTCATTTTCTTATACAAGAATAAATATCATTGTAGAAATGCTAGCATTATAGGATCTTCTGAGGACACTTTTAGGGTCAAGATCAAAGTTCACAGCTTGTCATCAGTACAGGAGCAAGTCTGATAGATTAAAAAAAAAACAAAAGTCAGTCGTTGGTTGTTTCTTTTTTTTTTTCTCTCTGCACCTCACGAAACCTAATAATTTGTGAACACAGAAGGATTGTCAGTTATTTTTTATTTCACTTTATAAGCTCCCCTGTGATGTTGTTCATAAATATGATACTCGCAGAAAGGGAAAATTTAGTGCAAGATCATGCATATCAGATTAATCTTTTTCCGTCTTCCATAGTAATGCAAAAATCATATCTGAGTTAAAAGAGGGCTCAAGCCATTTTCAAATTAAAAGAATGTTCCGTTCAAAGAGAGAGAAAAATTCAAATTCTTATCAGGTTTGTACCATATATATAAAAACTGGATGCCATTTGCAAAACTGGTGGGATTTGTATGAGCGCTATTGTATTCCTGACTTTTTCTGATATCTTATCCCAAGATGAGACAGGTAAAGTGTGACAAATAAATTTCAATGCCAGGGTCAAGAGTTATCAGTCCATGTACCGAAACTTGTCCTAGACCATTTGGACTAGTATGAAAATTAGAGGTATATGTAGTGCACGGTTATTATTTAGTCTTTCAAGCCAGAACTTTTTCCCCCATTCTGAGCAGAATTTTTTTTTTTTGTGAAACAAAAAAGAGTGGAATCAGTAACAAAAAGATTTAAAAGCCAGAATAACAGTACCAGCCTGTTTTTATTATTTAGTCTTCAAGGCCAGAACTTTTGCCCCCATTCTGAGCAGAATTTTTTTTTTCTGTGAAACAAAAAAAAGAGTGGAATCAAGCAACAAAAAGATTTAAAAGTGAAAATAACAGTGCCAGAATTGATTTAGATTTGAACACAGTAATTTTTGTGTACTGGAAATTTGCATGTTCAGATGTCTTGCAGCCAGTCAAAATGTCAAGTTCCCATGTTTATAATCATGTAAAATCTTAAACATGTATACTTTCATATGGTGAAAATTTTTAGCTCCCTTGCGTGTTGCTAGAGATATCGCAAATTGAAGAGACAGGGATAGTTCCTCATTTGCCAGTTAAAATCCAGAGAAAAACCTTGAAAAATTAATGGTTTTGCACATAAATCTTTGTATTTACCTCACAAAATCTTGATCTACTTATAATCTGCTTATAAGAGTAAATTTTCTTATTCAGAGATGAATGTTAATTCAGTTTTTGCAATATAAAAACATTGATATCAAATCACCTTCATTACATTCAACCCTTGATTTCTCTTTTCAAGTCAACAACATGCGACTCATTCTGATTTCCAGAAGACAAAGGTGAATCAACGCTGACAAAGTGATGTGTCCACCATAGGCCAAATATTGAAACAATGCTGTGAAAGTTGTTTTGGTCTTTAAGAGTTCATGTTTTTTTGATGATTGTTTTTTTTCTTCTCTTCATAGATGTGCCGTTCAGCTTGTTCTGCCTGGGAGGAAAGAAAGAAAATACTAGTACTATCTACTACATTGTGCTGAGTCTCATGAATGACGATATCATATTGTCTCAGGGACAAGTTGAGTTTTTCTTACTTGTTCATCCGAGATTGCAAGCAGTAAGTGACAGACATAAATGATTTTGAACATTAGATTAACATCTTAATTCGAAAAGATTGCATTTAGGTTTCCTAACTTTTTAATGTGAAATTAAGATTAAGAAAATACTAATACTATCAACTATATTGGGCAGAATCTCATCCATGACGATATCATATTGTCTCAGGGACAAGTTGAGTTTTTCCTACTTTTTCATCCTAGATTGCAAGCAGTGAGTGACAGACATAAGGGATTCTGAACAGTGAATTAACATCTTGATTGGAAAGAGGTCCAGTTAAGTTTACTAAATTTTTAATGTGATATTAACATTGAAGTCAGTGCATTTGTATTTCTATTGTATTTAAAAGTACTTATGACATACAGTAAAGACAAAATAGGGTCTCCCTTACAAGAGTGTTTTTCTGTAAATAAGAAAATGTGACAAAATATCACGTGGAATTTTCCATTAATGTCACAGAAAGTTTTCAGAATCTACAGAAGTGGAGATTATCATGTGTCAGTGTAGTTGCATTAAAAAGCATGATAGTCTCCCTTTTTTCATGAACTGATGCGCTAGCTAGCATACACACATGTAGGGCAAGTCTTTGTAGACGTGTCTTGATTTATTAAGTCATTATTTCCATATCAGTGCATACCAAAATAATAGTACAAAAAGGAATGGGTTTATAAATTGGAGTAGTAGTGGGGTTCGAAGGGGCGGGTAGGATGCTGTAGCCATGTGGTTAGGCATCTGCTACTCGCTGAAATCCTAATTTCGTGAACGTCACAGGTTTGAATTTTGCATCCTGCCATCATGGGATGGGAAGGATTTGAAAATTAGAATCTGCCTTTTTTTCAATGACTCAATGCTCCCCTGGCTTTTTGGTAGGGAAGCCTGATGTTTAGCCTTCTCATATAAGGAGGAATATATGTCAAAGGAGCTGTGTGTATGTTACACATGTTAAAGAACCCTTGGCAGTTAACAGTTGCTTGAAGAAAAGATAGAACGCTGTCCAGGCAGAATTTCCAAATTTCTACCCACAAAAATTCGTCTCACAAAAAAAACAGGGCAGAGACTTTACACCAGATAATCCTACTCTCTTAGGATAGAACAGCTATATACACAATCAAAAATCAAAATGAGAGCAGCATGCTGTGATGACTGGTTGCCTCACATTTGTCAGATGTTCTCACTAGATGTCCTTTTTTAATCTGTTCTTGTGAGTGATTTATGGGATGTACATAACATAGACAAGGTGAAATAAAGTTTCTCAATGATTTGCTTGAATAATCTTGTTCATATATGATAGATAACTTCCTCTTTTATTTTGATTTCAGAAACTGGATTATCTGTCAAGCATCAAGAAAAAGACAGATGGGGTTGGCTACTTGAGCAGCAGAAAAAGAAGTCAAACTATTCGTTACAGTCACTTTCATGTTTTCATTTTCCTGTTATATGATGTGCAAGTCATAGGTCAGGTAACACAAAATAATAAATGCTGTTTTATTGTGATTGGTATTGGAGTTTGTTATTTAATTTGAAATGTCAGTTTTATAATATAGAACTAGATGGTGAAAAAGTGATTGTTGTTTAGCACTTTGTAATTAATCATTATTCTTAAGATGGCACAGACAAGAGACGCACATACCGGTAGTATCTGCATATCTTTTTGAAAAATGTTATAACTCATTGTATCATTGCTAGATCAATGTTAATTATCAAGGCAAAATTCTAATAGGAACCTATAAAGCTTCATGTATGCCTTTGATGCAGCAAGATTTATGCTAGATCAGAAGTTGAAATTTTTCTTTCTTGTAACAGTGGAATAGTTTTTCCTTTAATGTTTATGATAATATATCATTTGCTCTATTCTACATCAGTAGAAGGCTGGAAGAATTTTTTAAAATTGTGGACAAATCAAATAGGAAGGATTATTCAATGTTGAATGTTTCAGCTCTGATAAATGTAATGAAAATGTTTGGTGTCGCAAGCAATCTGCTTAATTTTGAAAATAGAAATGTCAATTTTGTTTTGTTTTGTTTTGTTTTGTTTTTTTGTTTTAGTGTTGAAAATTTGGGTCAAAAGCACCTCCTTGTCAGAGATAAAAATATTCTATTCAGTCAAAGTTTATTTAATGATTTTCCCCAAACAACTTGACTTAAATAGCCATTAGTTTACCTAGATTGTCTCTGTTTCTCTTATAAAATTGGGTTATGTCTAGTTATTCAGATTGTTTGCTACACTGATGATGTATCATACTAGTATTGCATGTTAGTTGATGTTGGAACATGACAGACTTATACAAACTTTTTGATATGCGTTTTATAACCATAAATGTATTCAACTCTGCTAGGCACCATATAACTGTTATTGTTGCTGATGTGGCTATGAAATCCTAACACAAACAAACAAAACAAACAAGATTTTAATTGTGCTGATTGAAAGAGGAAAATGTTTCTCAGTTATTTTTTTTTCAGTATGAAGAAACAAATTTCTTGTTCTTGTGTAGAACCCGACTTTTTAGATTTGTATTCCTATGCTTTTATTCCAGGTTGAAGCCACTGATTTTGTCCCACCTTTCAGTACCAAAGAAGCAGTAGAGGTGAGAACTAGAAAGGAAGTATTTCCAGTCTGACATTTTTTTCACTACAAAGTCCTTTGGACTTGTATTCATTTAATTGGCTCACATTTCTTATCTTATATTTGCAGTCTCTAGTACAATCTACCATAGTTCTGCTGAGATTACTAGGGGAGTGGAAACAAACATGTCAGTGTTATAAGTATTGCATTTGTTTGTTGAAGTATGAAGGATGTATGAAAGCATGCAAAACATCGTATGAAGGCTTTTTAGAATGCACTCCAGGCCTTTAGATAGCAGTTGTCAGACAGCTGACAGTGTAGTATATTAGATATGTAATCTCCATTAAACAAATAGTCACCTTGATCAACTTGCTATGCTGTTATGCATATTGTTCTTACCTGTTGAATAACAGTAGTATTTCCATTTAAAGCAACAGTGTAATGTTTCTGTTTCAGTCTTTGATGAGGATGAGCATTTGTCTTGATTCAGGGTTGGTTGATCATGTTTCTCTGATTCAGAATCATTCTTCATTATTCATAAGTTGTGTCAGATTCATAACTGTCTTTTTTGTTTGTTTGTTTGTTTGTTTGTTTATAATTATTATTGTCACTGAAGCAACCTTTCATAATTAATTTTCTTATTGAAGTCCCTACATGTCATCTCTGTTATTATGATTTTACCATGCTTAAAATATTCACAGGGTAGCAAAGCAAAATATTAAATTGAAGCAGTGAAATTGGCTTTAGCATGAAACCAGGAGAATTTTCAGATTGCAGTTTTTGTCAGACTGCATGCATCTAGAACTCTGCAGCATCATGTACCATAATTTGATCTACAGTTTTCTGATTTACCAGTTTCAGCATGTGAATATTTATTTATTTTTCTCTATCATAGGACAGAGGCCTTGACTGCAGCAAAAGGCTTCTGATAAAAATGCAGCGAAAAAAAAATTTCAATGACATCCTTCCCTTGGAACAACATAAACTGTTCTTATATTTCCTGCGCCAGATATACAAAAGAAAACTACTTCGCACAGTCCCAGCAATGGAGTAAGTAGAATTTATAGTGGTCAACGAATCAACCAGAACTGAGGGAATTAACTCAGTTTTGTTTGTCACTTTAGTAGTGTGGATTGTTAACTCATAAGAATGGATCCCTCTTTATAATAAGATGTGTGAAGTCGATAGATTACCTCCCTTACATTAGTTTTAGTAAGTGTAATCCTGCAATCCTGGGATCAGTATTTATTTTTAATTGTGCGTCACTTTGTATTCCAATCTAAGATTCTTTATTTTTCCCATTTCTTTGACTTTCTGAAATGTAGTGAGAATGCTTTTGTTTGGGCTTATTGGTATTTAATTACGTGAATGAATAAGTAGATTCTAACAGAGAAATTGGGGCTCAGGCATTATAAAAGTCAGAGATTGAAAATCTTACCCCATCCCTTACAGTATATTGATAAGTGCATTTGCATTTGTAGACATTTTTGCGAAGCTGATATCACATTCTGCTTCCATCGTTGTATGCTGTGGACCAAGCAAGATTTATTCGCATCACTTTTTTTCGCAATCACTGCGATAGCTTTGCTATTCCACTCATCACCATTGTGATTATGGCCTTTCACCTCAGCTCCAAAGACGCAAGAAATCGCGTATAAAGGGATTGATACAATGGGAGAAGGGGAGCAGGTGGAAAAGGTAATATGATACCTTTTTGATCTTTCAGTGCATGTAGACCGGCACTATGTAAAGTAGAGGATAGTGGTGGGAGAGAGTCACACGCAAGACCAGTGAAGTGTTGTGGGTTAAGATATCTGCATGGCTAAAATGCAGAATGCTCTTGCTAAGACTTTTGAGTATTTCACGTAGTAACATGTGAACACTTTGACCTTCTGTTTCATATGTCATGACATCATCATTACTATGGTCTTTATTGAATCATGCAAAAGCAGAGGAATTCATGAAGAGAGACTATCCATGAAAAAAAAAGTGTCTCCTATAATCAGGCAAATAGACTAGCATTTTTTCCCCACTAATTCGTTTTATCTCAGTTTCAACAGGAATTGCTCATAACAGGACTTTTCTTTGGTCCCAGTAATCCTGTTTTATCAGGTTTCCACTGCATATTTTTCAAAGGATTTTAGTCATGTATGGGGATAGGATCAGGATGCTGAGGACAGATTTTGTGAATTTATGACAACAACATCCATTTGTATATAGAGCCCACACAGTATAGCTGAGCAAGGAAACATACTCTTTATTCGTTTGTAACAGAGTGGCAGAAAATAAGTGTCATGAGAAAATTTCCTCAGAAATAAATATGTTGCAATACAGAAAAAAAACAATTCCCAAAAAAAGTGTTAAAAAAATTTTGTGAAAGAGATTGAAATCAAAAGAAAACTGAATTGGTAAAGTCAAAAAGAAGGAAAATTTATATATATACAATGTATGTATGTATGTATGTATGTATGTATGTATGTATGTATGTATGTATGTATGTATGTATGTATGTATGT
>JBCEWB010145868.1:0-10815 GCA_039654565.1 Peronia peronii | reverse complement strand
AGACTAGGCCTAACGTTGAATGACCATTGGTCAAACACGTTAGAACGGACATATCCACTTTTTGATACCATTTTTATACGCAGAAAAGGCAGGGTGTTTAAGAGAAAACAAAAATCCAAAATCGCATTTTTCTAGCAAAATCCAAATTTCAGGACCCCCCCCTTAATTGAAATATTCAGAAGGAAGTGGGCATTTGGTACATTTGATCTCTCACATATGGCCCCTAGCGTCAGAAGATAAGCCATACCCCGGCTCTGCACCTCAGCAGGTGTGCTAAACCATGTTAGGGGGTGGTGTTTACACTGCACCACTGGGCGGATGAATGGCGTCGAGCTGCCAACGGCCAGGGCAGAGGTATTCCAGGGTGAATACAACGGCTAAGTGTATGTGACTGGGGCGAACCGCATCATATTAGCGGATCTCAGCTGCAGTCAGAGCTTGGAGAGGAGACGGGAACCACCAAGCAATCTAAGCCCACAGAAAGAACATGAGGAAATGCAGACACAGAGAATGAAAGTTATAGGGGCCCTATACAAGAACTCCAGCAGTTTTGTGCTACTCAACAACCAGCTCGGAGAGTTCTTCAGGGCAATGCTGTATCCTCTCTCCCATGCTGTTCAACCTCTTCCTAGAGAGGATAATGCAGGAAGCATTGGAAAATCATGAATCAACGATCTCCATAGGAGGCAGACCAGTGTGCAATCTCTGCTTTGCCAATGATATAGGTCTGATGGGAGGCACAAATAAAGAACTCCAAGAACTCACAGACAGGCTTGCAAACAGAGCGGGAGCCTATGGAATGGAAGTCAGCACAGAGAAGTCCAAGACCATGGTGAAAAGTGAGAATACGAATTATGCCAATATTCACATGAATGGATCACTGCTGGAAGATGTCGAGAAATTCAAATATCTGGGAGCAACCCTAACTAAAGATGGGAGCTGCACAGCAGAAATAAAAGCCCACATTGGCGCAGCCACTTCCGCCATGACCAAACTGAACAGGATATGGAAGAGCAGTATCCATCTCTCCTCTAAGCTTAAACTATACAAATACCTGGTAGTCTCGATCGTGCTGTATGGTTGCTACACTGGAAAAGAAGATTCAGGCTCTCGAAAACAAATGTCTGAGGAAGCTCCTCCAGATCTCCTGGACCAAACACAGAGCCAATGATTATGTATGAAGCAGAACTGAGGGCTTTGCTGGACCTCAGGACCCTCTCCTGTCAATTGTGAAGAGACGCAAGTTATTATGGTTCGGGCACAACACACGACATTGCAGCCTGTCGAAAACAATAAAGCAGAGCCCTATACAGGGCGGGAGAAGAAGATAAAGAAGGCAGAGAAAGAACTGGCATGAAAACATCAAAGAGTGGACCGGACTCCAAACACAACAACTGCTGCCAGCAGCCGCTGACAGACAGTGATGGAGAAGGGTCGCTGTGTCTGCAGCCCTCAGATTCCCCCCACGACTGCCTCCGCAGTCAAGGGCCTGATGATGATGATGAAAAGCTAATCCTGAGTGTTACAGAAATTCGTTTCTGCCACCAGGTATATGTGTATCAAGCTGAGGCAATTTTCCTTGAGTCTGCCTTGTTCCAATGATGTGAATAATTTTTGTCTGCCTATAACTGTAATGTGAATTGTTTTACACATATATCTTGTATCTCATCAGCTGTGAATGGAATTTCCTTCCTAGGATAAGTCACATTTACTTTTTCATATGCAGTCTTAAATAATGAATTAGGTAGGAACATCTTATTTATTGTTTACTACAGAACCTTATCTCTAATCTCAGATTAAAAAAAAAAAAAATGACATTCTCTCATGGGCTCAGGCTGGAATTCCTTTGCAAAAATAGAGAACTAAAACCTGACATGCCAAAGCTATGTTTTGGAAGTGTGGTGAAAAGACAGTAGTGTACTTTTTATTTGAACAGCACAAAATGACTTGGTCTGTGGCTGAGTTACGAATTCTTAAGGTAGGCCTGAGGATGAATTTTGTAAAGCCATGCATTTTCTTAAACTATTCCATCTTAACATTTTTCTGTAACAATCCCCAAATTAAATGAACTCACCACTTCTATGCGCTGCACCCCCATGCAAAACACGAGCTATTTCTACACATCCTGTGTGCTCATTGAGGTAGATAGTAGCTCCCTGTGAAAAAAACAAATAATAATTCACTTGTAGGACAGAAAATGCCTTAAATTGTTAGAATAAAATGCAACCAATAAACACGTCTGTTAGCTTATTTCCGCCAAGATAACCACCCGCAGAAGGTCTAAAGACTTTAAGAGAATGTAACACCTGTTAGCTTAGTCTGAATGAGAAAGACCAAACGAGGGAGAATCACTGGCTTATATCAGGTCATACTAAGTTTACACATTATTATTTTATTTTCAGAATTTCAACATTTAATGTGTTCTGCCACTGGCTCATTGCTGATTAAATTCTATATAGTCCTTTCTCCAATTTTAGGACAGCGAATCATCATGCTCCTATGATAATTGTCAGAATCAATTTTTGGCCAAACTGGGCTTAAGCTACAGCTGAATACTTTTACTACATTATTCCTCTTTCTAACACTGACTTCAATAAAGGCTTGCATCATCTGAAATAATTTTATTTATCTTTTTTAGAAATTGAAAATCCTCTCCTGCACAACAAGCAAAACATTTAATTGACATTTTCTTTCATATACAACAATACCCTGTTTGCATTTTCTTTGTCTAGTAATATCAAATATCATCTGAAATAAAACACATACTTGATGTTATGTAGTGAAATCAAACTGTTTTTGCCATTATTCCCAAAATAACCAAAATGACTAAAGCAATTATCTTATGAGTAAGAAGATATGAATTAGAAGAAAAGATGCAAGGAATGTTTCAATGTGAAGACTTCAAGTGAAAACAAATACCAATGACAATAACTTTTCATTGTGACACCTTGGTTTAAATGAAACAAATCAACCATTACTTTAATGATAGATCATCAAAGAAAAGCTAAATAGATTATTACCAAGGGTTCGTTGTTTTTAATGAGCCTGACGATCTTTATAATTGTTTCTTCTTCTCCGGCTCCAGATGGGACAGGATCTATTCTTGGCTCATAGTCCTCACAGGCAATTTTATCATGGCTGAACAGGAGTGCCTGCCAGGAAGAAAGAAAAAGAATTCTCGATTATTTTGCATTCTAAAACTTTATATGAAAAATTGAAACTGACATTATGGTTTGTGATCTAAGTCACAGTGATTCGTAAAACATGTACTAAAGTCACGGCAAGTGCAGAGCGGCGCACTTAGTTAATTGCCTCTCGATGGTGTGCTGACCTGGGTCAGCGACTGGTCACGTTAACTGCGCGCTTGCCAGAAATCTCACCCGCCTTAAAAAATACGGCATAATATTCTACTATTGCTATATTTCTATGTTTATGCACCTATTGTAACAAAAATAAGGCAAACAGTTTCAGTTTTCCATATTTTCTGTACATATAATTTTTATCATGTTTATGACATTAATTATGACCTCTAATTTGAGGTGAAAGCAAGGGAACTATTTACAAAATTTCACATTATAACAACATTTTAAAAAAATTAATAAATATAAAACCATATAATAAATCCTTTCATTTTTCTCATGAGTATAGTACACACATATACAAATAGCCTACATCAGTTTTGTTTGGTTCTTTGCAGCCAATTAATGCTCTATGGATTTAAATTTTGGCATCCCTCTCCGCAAGCATTCCTGAGTGTTGATCAACAGTATCCCATTCATTTTGGAATCGAATTAGTGCTCCTTTATTTCATTTATATAACAACTTGTTTCCATCAGTGGTACGTTTAGGTATATGATAGAACATTGTTATTGGAATTTTTTATGCATGGATATTGATAAGGAAAATCCAAATTATTGCATATTAGAAAATGCAATGGTAATATGCCTATACAGTATATTTATACAGGTATGTGTAAGGAATGTCAAAAATGTATAAGTGGTCAGTTTCTATAGTGTCATAACAGCTTGTTTGCTGCTTTCATTTGTTTGTAACTGTGCCATCTTTCAAGACTTTCAATGAATTTGTAACATTTTGAGTGCATGTGTTGAAAATGTGTACCCACTCCATCTTTGTGAATGATATTACCAAAGTAGAGGTTGGTGTCAATTTTAGAGGCAGTGTACGCAAATATTTTTTCCTTCTTTTAAATACTCTGTCATCTGTCACCACAAATACGGCACCGTTCTTCCAGACATTAATATTGGCTTTTACACGTGTGATTCATTGTTATGTAAGACTTGGAGGGAATAAATCCATATTAGTGTGGATTGTCTAATATTGTTGATGTAAAATATACCTGCTCATATGTTCATGTGTTTGTATGTTTTCATTTCTATTTTGTATGCTATATGAAACAGATATATTCATCACCTGAAATTACGTAACTGAATCACTCTTTATGCATAGTGAAAGGTAGCAAGAAAGTCAAATGCCAGTGTCTATCACAGTAAAATCATATATCTTCGGCCAAACTTCACAGAACCACTTCAAATTTTCACGATGCAATTATCAGCCATTTATCTAGAGAATGCAAGGAAATCTGCTTGTTTTTATTGCTTTGTTTTGTTCTAATAATATTTTTGTGTATCTACATTAATCACCTAAGTTTAAAATAATAAGCTGACTTTAAGCTCTTCCGGCAGAATTAAAGATGCTACTATTACAATGAAATTTGCACACAACACTGCCAATGAGTAGACTAAAGCTGTGGTAGAGTTTCATTGTCTATACTCAAACACAAAGGCTGGGAGTGAGCTATAAAGTTACACAATTTTTCTTATCATACACGCAGTAGCACAGGTATGGAAATCCTCTGCCAGGCACATACTGACACTGCTGATCCTATGATTTATCACCACCAGAGGGTAATAAACCAAGTGCTACACTCTCACATAACACTGAATATGCCATGAAGTATGAGATGTGAACTTTTTAAAAATTGATAGGGCTTGAAACAATCTGCAAGTTTATTATATACCTTTCTAATCTTAAAGTTTAAACTATGAAATCAGAGGCATGCTTTAAATAAATGCACTTCAACAAAAAGGCCCAAAAACTCTGCCATCTTATTGCTCGTGCAAGAATACAGCACTTCTGCCAAATAGTGTTCACTAAGTCTATTTTTCATGTCACAATCTACTACTCTAATTCTTTGACTTTAAATGCCATGAATTTCTTTTAACAAATCATGGCTGGAGTTTGGCTACTGATTTCAATATTTACTGAATCCTGATAAATGGCTAAATCACATCAATCAAACTACAAAAACTGTAAAAAATAAATAAATAAATAAATAAATTACATAACCTAAGATCAAAAGCAAAAAAAGAATTTTTCAGGTGCCTCCCATCCTTAAAAATTTGTTAACAAAAATTTAATGCAGTTGTCAAAAATCCAATCTGATCATTTTCAGATGAAAATGAGTATGAAAACTTTGTTACAGATGGGTTGAAAATGTGAAACCCTGTTTCCATAAAGAATTACAATATCGGGTAGCAAAATCTGGTAGCCACTGCCATAGCAACATGAGTGATTTGAACTTCCTTTCTATTGTTTTCTTCGAATATGGCCAAGCCCAATTCAATAGTAATACTTAAAATCATCTGCCCTCAGCAGTTTCTAAAATAACTCCTGTGAACCCGATCCTACTCCATCCCCACCCCTGTTGCCATCCCACTCCACATCCCCTTAAATAACAGCAACTAAAAACACTTGACATCTGATCATGTGCACCATATAAAATTAATTTTTAAAAAATCATAACAAAACATTTCTTTTTCATGAAATTCAACAGACGTGTAGGTATGACCAGTGACTGCCATCTTTTGCAATTTTATGGATATTGTGAACAAACTGACTTTGATTTACAACATAGTCATGGATGGAAATGTAGATAAAATATGGACCAGACACTTATTTCTGATTATAGTCAAGGCACAGGCTATAAGGTCTAACTGGCTTCTAAAGAAGGGGGAGGGGGGAGGGAGGAAAATGAGGTTTTGGGACCAAAGCATCAAAATTGGAGTTTTGCTGTTTTCAGACACTTTGACCTCTTCTGATACCGCACAATTAACGATGGGAACAGAAATATAATATTCATACCCCAAAATGGCACCACATGGCACCACTATGAGACTATAGAAAGATTATAAAACTTCAACTGCGATTTTCTCAGTATGTATGTTTTCTTGACATTTTTCCGTAAGACTTTTTTATTTCTGAATTTCAGTTATGTTTTTAAAGGAAAATTGCATGTTTGGTGGAAAATTGAGAAAATGTTACATCCATCAATATACAAATTAAAAAAATTTATAACAAAAATTGTATGACATGAGTATGACATGACATTGTATGACATTCAGTACTCTAGCAGCTTTACGCTTTTGAAAATAGCTAATTTTCAAAATACAAAATCCAATATGGCGGCACTGTCATGGCAACCGGATGCCAAACAAAATATTTGTCCACACTTTTCCTCTAATTTGGACACACTGAATCCAAATTTGAAGCGTAAAAAATCCCTAGTTCAAGCATTCAAAAAAACACTCTCAGGACCCGCACCCCCTCTCCCCTTAAGAAAAAGCACCAGCGGTCTCTTAATACAAGGAAGCATATTTTGTTTGCGCTGGCTGGCTATGCCCATTTAAGCTAGGGTGCCCCAAATACAAACCCATCATATCTGTGCGCTTTGCAAGGTTGATAAACCTGAAGTTGGATGACAGATCTAAAAAATTCAACTCAGCAGTACAAGAGATATTAATTTCACTATTAACGGAGTATTAAATGTTAATAAAATGTACCAGACTTCACATCTGAGAGAGTCAGATCAAGAAACCACAATCATAGGGAAGAA
Source organism: Peronia peronii (assembly GCA_039654565.1). NCBI lineage: Eukaryota > Metazoa > Mollusca > Gastropoda > Systellommatophora > Onchidiidae > Peronia > Peronia peronii. The sequence goes on along the minus strand of JBCEWB010145868.1, from coordinate 3,902 downwards.
ATTACAAATCCTTACTCTTAATATTGTCACTCTGCGGGAGACAACCAATGCAGGTAAAGATTCAGTTCAAGAAAAAAAATCCATTTTTTTCCAGAAATTCCCAACAACTATTAACCATGTCTCTGGAGTCTTGACTCTGCTGTATGCACAAACTAGGCCAAGTTAATTAACACAGCTAACAGACATTTCAGAAGCCACCATGATCCTTCAACCATATAAAACAAAAAGCCAAGTCAATTTCATAAACACATAAGCTTTTGCCCTCTCTGCGTTCTCAGAGGATAAAGACCAGTTCTATATAGAACTCTCTTAAAGAAGCAATTTATGTCATGGACAAAAAGAAACACCTCTATACATTAGTAGATTTAATGCATGTATAGAAAGGATCACAACAGTTGACCATGCTTGGTTATCTTGTGATTGGAAAAAAGAATAACATGGACAGAGACTTCTGGAGTTTAGCGCCATCACTGATATTTGCCTCAAAAACCCAGCACAAAGAAGTACATCTTAGATCAGATAACTGGCTTCAAACTGACTTTGTACACAATATAAAAAGGACATGAACCATGTCAGACACACCAGGACTTTTCTCAGTACCGACTGCTAAGTAGATCATATTCAGATTGTTATCATCGTCAAGGTAACATTGATATAAGGGCTTATGCCAGAACTTGTTCCAAACCTGAGGATAAACAGTACCATATGCAAGAATGAAACAAATAGAGAGAAACTTCTAGGACAGAGACAATCCAGAGGAAGGAAGCTTTTGAGAACCAGATATATGTGAATGCTATGGAGAATTAGTGGACAGAGTCATTCATGAACTAAACGATCAGACTGATAGGCTCTCTAGTCATGCCCATATTTCTATATATGTCTGTAAGATGTGGACACTAACAGCACAATGACAAAAAGGATACAAGCCTTGGGGATGAGATGTTTCTGAAAGCTCCTCACTATCACTTACAGAGATGTCATCTCCAGTGAGGAGGCACAAAAAAGAATCTAGCAAGTCACTAGACCCTGCAAAAACCTACTGATCATTATATAATGACAGAAATTGAAATGATACAGGCATGCGACAAGATGTGCTGGGTTTGCCAAGACATTCTTGCAGGGAACAGTTAAAGAGGGAGGAAGAGAGGCAGAAAGAAAAAACAAAGCTGGGCAGACAACATCGGGATATGGACACGCATGATGCTGGCTGACACCATGAGAGTGGCAGAGAGGGATGAGGAATGGAGGGAACTAGTTGTGACAACCCAATAGTCCACAAGATTATGGGATAGATGAAAGTGAAGTACAATAAAAGAATCATGCTGAAGGACTAATGGAAGCAAATGAAGTAAGAATATGCCAAGTAGCTATCAAAAGGAAGGAAGAAGTACTACCAGGGCATAAAGTAAATCTGAGCCAACGGACAAAAGGCATCCTTCGTGTAGCTAACGCAGTTCTGCACCATTAAATCCAGATGTGCAAAGCAATCGAACCAGTTTCAAATCAAAGCGACTCAAAGACAATTCATAATCTTTTAAGTATACAGCTTCGCCCCAAATCTCTAGGGTTGCCAAACTGAATTTTAAAAAGAAGAGTGAGTAAAGACAAGATAAAGCAACCATGGGTGAATCCAACATATACTTGAAACTATACCCTGCCAAAGTACCAGCTGAACTGAAAAATGGAATAGGATTTACTTTCTCTTCCTGTGCTCATTTAAATGAGGTCTAGAAGAAGAGTTTGCCAAAGCAATCAATCCCCACCAAATGCAGAAATCTTGAAAAAGAAAAAGCAAGTTCTACCTATACAGTTTATTGCTATAGCATCAAGAAAATCCTCCTACAGCTCACAATGCATAAGCATAAACTCTATGAAAATGAGGATGACAAAGACGACATCAACAATAACAAGTGAATTCCTCTTCTCAGCATAACAGGACAAGCTTTTGCAAGAAACATTCAGAAATTGGTGCAGAAGTTTGTATTTGGAGTTGTACACCACACCTGACATCCATCTTGCAACAGTTACCCGAAAATACATGAGTAAAGGAATTCCTCCAACTCAAAATTGTATTTCTTGGTTTGACAAAGCCCTCCACATCATCAGTAGACAGGTCCTATACAAGATTCTGAAATGCATGGGTTGCTCTCCTAATCCCCTTCTGAAAGATCATCTCTTTTCCTAAATATTTTGCTCATAAGCAGACTGACAAAAAGACATCCAATAATTTAATAATAAAGGATGGAATCAAGCTAGTGTGTATTTTCATTCTTAACCTCTTAGAAAATTCATTTCACTACCATTATTCATAATGTGCTCAACAAAAATGAAGATGGCATCCTATCAGGATTACATTAGATACTGCATGCATGCAAAGACTTAAAATCAAAAGAATTAGCGAGACTTTGATTCAAGAGTCACTATTGGTTGACAATGCTTACTGTCTACAGCAAAAATGTGGCTAAAGTATAAGAGCTTTTGAGAAGATCAAAAATGGGCATGGGATAGTAACAAGGCTAATGCAATGACTAAAATCTTAGTCCCAAGCATATGCCTTCTCAGCTCTCCCTCATGAAAGTGACACACACAATTCCTTGAAGTCAAAGGCTGGATGGTTTCCACTTGTCCTGTTGAAAGACAAGACATAGTTCCTAACAATGATATACCTTCAGATGACAGGTGTCCCATCACTTTCTCCAATTCTGGCTGAATGACACAGATGGCTTGGAATGTACCAAGAATTAACAAGCAAATTTATGGAGAACTATTGGACAGAACAAGGGGCTATGGAAACCCAAAGCTGGGCTTCTAGAATCAATGAAAGACAATCAAACTAGTCTTTACCACTGAAAAGGAATGGTTGGGAAGATACACTAAAGGACCATAGCAAATGAAGTCAACAATATAAGGATGAGCCACTGAGCCATTTTATTGTCAGCCAAATTACTTCTCTTTGCTAGGTAAATGAGATATTATAAGCATCATAAAGCAGGAAAAAAGGTCTTATGCTCTTGTTATTTTAAACATGAAAAACAGAAAACTGAAAACTCACTATATTAATGAAAAGGCTTTTCTCTGATGATCATAATTGTTTCACAATTTTTGTTTCACTTCTTTTGTGTGTGTGGGAGGAGAGGGGGAGGAGGGGGAAGGGAGAGGGGAGGAGAGGGGGAGGATGGGAGGGAGGGAGGAGGAGGGAACCTGTATTAGCCAGTTTGGTGTGAAAATAGCAATTTCTGTTTTTTTTTAATTTTACAAAGAGTAATTATTTCTGTAACAGATTATAGGTCCAATATGTTCCTATAATTGATAAATTCTTTATTACAGATTTTCTATTCATGGGGATTTGTCAAAATTGAGCAAAATCCTGCATCAAGCTGAGTGGAAAGATGGGTATTACCAAATCTCTTTTTTTTTTTTTTTATTATTCTGCCCCTTTTGATAACAGCAACTGTCAATTTCAACATGGGTTTTGTGACTGGCTTTGGGAGCTTATTCAGATACATGTAGTGAAAGAAAGGAAATGTTTCCACAAGAATATAGTAGCTTAACAAATAGCAAAATAAGGTGCCAAGGCCATATTTGAGCCCAAAGAAAAAGCCCTTCAGTTTCAGGTGGGATACCTAGTTGGTTCGGGCCCTGAGTATCAGTTTACACTTTTTATGACCGGCCAAGGGTCCACAGTCACCTTAATGGGTTTTTGTCATGGCTGGACGCACACAGACTGTCTTAAATTTAAACAACTATAACTCATCACTTAATTATCGCACAACAGAGGTTGACAAAAGCAGAGCATGTTCAGTATTTTCTCTTTAATCCAATATAAAATTCATGTTAAGCGCGTATTTACAAAGCAGCATCACTGTGCATACAAGAAATGTCATAAAAAACACAAGTTTTAA
>JBCEWB010145857.1:0-10816 GCA_039654565.1 Peronia peronii | reverse complement strand
AGAAAAGATGTTGTTTGTGTGTGTGTGTTGGTTGGCTTTTGGGGGGAGGGGGAGGGGGGGGGAGGGGGGGAGGGGGGAAAGGGGACGGGGGGAATAAAATATATATGAACAATATCACAAATTGATCAATGGGCATTTATGATGTTCTGAGTTTGAATTAAGTTTTATCGACGCCCGAGCACAATGATGATTACATTGCACTAACCATTTTTATAGCCAGCTAAGTTACTTCCCTTTGCCAAGTACCACCGGTAAGACAGGTTTTATAGAGAAGGAATAATCAAATTTGTTCCTTTTGTTTCAAACACGTGACGAAAAAAAGTCTGAAAAAATATAACATCACCATTAGAACTCATCATAAGATGCGTTTTTTTTTTCCCGAATTGTCTGTTACTTATATTTGAGTTAATAAGAGAAAAGGTTTTACGTTTTTTTTTTTTCTCCTTACCCTGCAAAGCTTGTATTCACCGCTTATACTTGGCAAAGGGAAGTAACTTGGCTGGCGGTAAAAATGGCTCATTCTATGTGTGATTGCTAGACTAAGGACATGTATGTTTTCAAGTCTCGCTTCTGGCTGATTATTTATGTTCATTAGAGGGGTCAAACAAAAATTGCGGCGGTCAGTACTCCAATTCACGCGTGCTGTTATTATTTTGATAGTTGGAAATAATTATCAAGAGGTGTATGCATACTCTAGTCATGATAATATCTTTACCAATCATCTGATCTTATTATTGTTAATGCTAGTTTGGTTGGTCTAATTATGTTTTTTAATTATCATGTTATTATTATATTAATTAACTAGCACGACGATTATAACTTCTAATATTCAAAACTGTCATTGTTACTGTATTATTATTTTATGTCATTGGTTAGTACTAGTATCATCATCACTATCATCGTTTCATTTGTTCAAATGTCTTAAAACTACAGACTAACAGTCTCAAGGAAACTACTCAGGACACTAAATGAAAACGAGGAACAATCTGTAGGGCTTGGAGTGTCAGACAGTTACTAACAAAATAATAATACATAATAATAATAAAATTAATTAATTAATACATAATAATAATAATAATGCCAGAAATAGACACAAAGAAAAGAGATAAATTGTCAGGTTTTCAAAGCTCATTTGTTTTTCTTCAGGGCAGAAAAAATGTATGTTACAGACTATAGGCGTTGTCCTTCCTATTCTGCACGAGTTACAAGGAATGTTCATAGTCATCTTCATGACTGTTATTATGAATAGGCAGAAGTGTCTTTAAAAAACTTACAGAACACAAAGGCAGTCAATCAGTACCTAAAATTTCAATAAAAAGGGCATAAAATGAGCAAACAGATAAAAATATATGAATAGATAAATATATATAAATAAATGAAAATGGATGGGAAAAAAATAGAAAAACTTATTAAAACAACAAATGTTTCCCATTTTTCGAATCTAGTTGGCTCTTCGTCAGTGTAGAGAAAAAGAAAACTTGTAGTAGTAGTAGTGGTCGGGGGAGGGGGGGGGGATATTTGTGCAGTTCCAGAAAGCTGCCAACAACAGGTCCACAGATGACAAAGCTGACAGCCTAGACGAAGGTCTCAGATTGTCAATCCCAGTCTAATTACAATTTGCCTGCTGTAGATATGGGAGAGATGGTACACAAGGATGAGATGGTTTGTCCCTGCTAGACATCAGTCTCCACAGGACACTAATTTTAACCCAACAATGGAACAACGTTGGCCTGCCCGAGACTATCGGGAGGGGCATAATACCAAATGTTCATACTGCGCTAGGAACACACTATCTCTCCTTTCTCCAGCATACACAATTATTTTGTTTCCCGAACAACCATCAGCAGATGGCGCAAGATAAAATATAAAAAAAGAGAGATACTATTTTGTCTATGGATGGCTTTCTGTACTCGAAGCATTCTTCATGATATATGAGTTAAATCTATTGACCTCAGCACTGCAGGCCGATCAGGAAATGCTTGCCTGTCAGACATGACGCTGAATTCCCGGCCAAAAAACAGGCAGAGAAAAACCATGATGCTCCTGACGCAGCCAGTCAGAATGAGTCATAATCGCTGGAGTCGAACAGAGAAACCGGGAGGCTGAATGTAATGAAGGTGGTCTGGTATCGATGTTTTATACTGCAGAAATAAAAGAGTATGCATCGCTGATTATGAAACATTGCTCCTATGGGTAGGGTGTGTCTGTGCCATGAAGTACACAGTGGTGGGGTGAAAAGCCACTTCGCCTCCCGACGCTCCCCGCGTGGTCAGAGGCCCCTATTTTACCATATCCATACTTAATAATAATAATTTAATTAATTTATTTTTTACTACTCCCAAGCTCTGATCCAGGGGAAGGCGGACAACATAGAAACATTAAAAATAAAACAATAAAGGCCATGCGCCCACTTTTACACTTTGGCGTTTGATTTTACAGGTGTCCTTCGGGGCTTCTGGGTGTGTGAGTATATGGACAGGCATGGAGAGCTACCAACTTTGCCGCGGCCTGACACAGTTACCAACAAAAGCCGAGGTCATCTCTGCAAAACGGAGATTGAAAGGCTTACAAAACCCTGACCTGACCTGCGGTTACAAGCATGTCTGGATGTTGTGAGGTGAGTCTAGAGATTGATGAACTGAACTCTTTACTTCTGGAGGTTGTGTTCTGGTTGTAGCCGAGACTGAGAGATCCTCCCTTGCCTCTTCAGTCTGCAAAATCCCTGGCTACAGACACGCTAGCCTTTGTTCAGTACATGAAAGTGTATAAATGAATTTTGTACTGGACAGTGGTCTCTCAGTTTGGTGGACAATCGACAAACGACTCATGTTGATTAGCTGTGAGACATATTTTGATTATCTAGCCAAAGGATAAACCTCACCACCACCTTCTCCATTCCCTATGCCTCAGCTTGGTAGACGGTTGATGTCCCACAGTCGATCTAACAGCCATTTCCCTCCAGTCCTCTCGCCTCTCTGACATCCTCATGCTGTCATCTAACGTCATGTCTATCCATTCCAGGATATTGTCATCTCATCTCTTTTTCTGTCTACATTCCTTCTTTGTCCTGTTCCCGACAGGACCCATCAGGTCAAACTCGGCAAATCTTGCCACGTCCTCGTAGTCTTTCAGTTTGAGTCGTTTTCTTGTGGTCAGTAGATCTTCATAGGGCTCGGTGGTTTGCAGATGTCGGACTCATCCTCACAGGAAAAAAAACATAAGCCAGTAATCTTTAAAGAGAGTGTTTATTTTGATCGCTAGATGCTTGAATAACTGATTTTTAGATTGCTGAGTCTATTCTGGCTTAAGGTTCATATTTTTTTTTTATCTCATAGTAGTAAAGGTCAGGGTTAGGGTAAGGTTGGGTTACACTTTGGTTGAACAACGGGTTCCTTCCAGCACTGAATACTTTATCTCTGTTCTCTCCTCTGGAGATTTGAAGACAGCCGTTGTTTTTTTTTAACCAGGAATCCAGCGGTTTCTTTGACGCTTCCGAGGCTATGAGAGAAAAACGACACAGAAAGAAAACTCTCGAAAAAAAGTCGAATAAATGTATTATAATAAACAAAGAAACAAAGTTAAAAAATATATTTACTGCCACTCAATACAAACGATTGCGATTACTACATGTAATGCATACTTATATAATTTTAGTTATGGCTTACATTATTATCTTTATTCAATATTGTTATTATTTTAATTGTTTTCTTTTTCCTCCGAGGCTACACCAAATCTCACATTCCTTTTGCTTTTTATGGCAATCCGATTTCTACAATAAAAAGTTCTTAATCCGCCTAGAAAATAGGGTATAAAATTGGATTGGCATGGTCCTGGGGGAGACGTCGTATCAATATCTCAACCCTTTTGGTAATAATTCGTTGTCAATATCAAGCTGTCTGGCCAAGATATTATAGACTTTTTTGGGCCTCAAATCTGCTTTCTAGTCTGGGAACGATTTTTTGTCCGATGAAGGTTTTATTTTCTCTTTCTCTCTTTCTCCCTCTCTCTCTCTCTCTCTTGGTATCTCTCTGATCTTTTTTTTTAAAATATGTCTGATTTCCGTAAGTCTCTTAGCTGTGAACAAAATAAATAAATAAATAAATAAATAACAGACAAACAAAGACACAATATATGTATGCACAATATATGAAATAACACTATAACACTACAGGGACTCATCCATTAAGTTAGATTAGACAGTGGACTATAGGGACATTGCACTGAATTTCAGATCTATTGGCTAATACTTACTGACTGTTTGTGTTGCTGTAGTTGTCGTTCTTATAATTGGAGTTATTTGCTCTGCTCTTGATCTTGATTTTAACACTTTCATTGCCAAGAGCAACCCAGTACATCCATTTTCATGAATTATGTGAGTAATGAAACAATAAAAGTGATGCCAGATTTTTGTTCGTCTTGAAGAAATATCCTTTATTTTTTAGGATTTAAAGGGTCTCTCATGAAATGTCTTAACACTTTTTAAACCCACGCAGTTTCGATCCGGTTTTTCAGCTGTTGCAACGAAAGGGTTAAGCAGTGATCGCTGTGCAGGATGGTTTGCTGGTGGTCGAGCTTGTTCTAAAACCTGCACCGTTCAATGTTTTTGTGGTGGTAATAAAGTCCTCTTTTGTTTAACCCATTGAGTTTTGAGTCATTGAGCTTACCCTTGATTCCCTTGCTTAAGCTTCTAGTCGATTTAGGCCTATGATATCTGATACACTGCTTTTGAAGTAAATATAGTCGGCTACTGTAACTGGTTCATAGATATCAGCTTAAATATAATATATCATTATACGATGTTTTCCTGATCACCGTCTATCAGTTATTAGGCGCTACAAGCATTTTTCTTTTTTTTTTTTGCCATCTGTGTACAAGTGGACAGAACTCAGGAGGAGAGGGGGGGGGGGGGGCGGAGTACTTTGTGAGTTGTCATATGAAACAAATATTTGGTTCTCTTATTTACATTGTTTGTTGTTGCACACCTTATACAGGTGATAACATTGACAAACTGGTGGAGACGAGAGCTAGAGCAACTCTCCATACTTTTTAATTCGCCAAGACACGACAGTTTGCAGCTTTGTTTTACAATTTGTTTTGATCTGTCAAGGGGTCAACTGTCTCTCTCTCTCTCTGTCTCTGTCTCTCTCTCTCTCTCTCATAATGAGAATCAGATCGGATCCATTCGTTATAATTATATTGTCAGGATATTTAAATTTACATTATTTTCTTTCGGTTTTGCTTTAATTTTGTAGTTGTGTCCCTCTGAATAGATACTAATCTTATCACAGGAACAGCGACTATGGAGGAAATCGTGTGCTGAAATCTACTGTCTTACTCGTCTCAACTTCATTATTGAACGATTCATCCTGTCCATTTTCTCCACAGTGTGTGTGTGTTTTAAAACTGTTAATGGTTGTTGCTATTTCACTAATGTTGTTGTTGTTGTTTAGGAAAAGATGTATCACCAAAGGAATATGGATAACTGAGCAATATGTTTCCATGTATCTGAAATGGTAAATCAACATGTTTACAATATGAGATGAAAGCACTGAGTTGCAAACATTCGTAAACTGTTCTGGGTGAAATGAAGAGAACAATGAAAGACATTTTGAGCTATTTATTCAGCCACTAACGTTGCTTCCCTTTGCTATGTACAAGAAATATAATACAAGAACTATAAAGAAGGGAAAGAACAGGAATCGCTTTTGTTCCGGTTATTTGAAATACGTGAGGCCTAACATTAGGACGACATTGTCTGAATGGGAGAAAAGAAACATTTTGGTGAGGTGGTCATTTTTTTTTTCAAATTTCTGTTCTTCATGTTTTATATGACAAAAAGAAGAGGTTTGTCCTTTTTGACGATGCTTATAATATACCTCTTGAACCTGGAAAAGGAAAGTATGTAAATAACTGTCAAAATGGCCCATTAACTGGTTTGTATAACATTTTTGCAGGTCGTAATAAAATCCTTCCTATTGTTTTGTTACAGATGCACATCGCATGTTGCTAGGGAAGAGAAAGGTCTGCACAATACAGCGGCTGAAGAAAGTGTCAAAAACAGAGATTGAGCAACAAATGACACAGGAGGACGGTCTTAGATTGGACACCCACTGAAGATGTACATACACACAAAATAGAACCATCTAGCAGATCTTTCTTGCATGGCTATCCATTTAGGAGGAGAATGAGGTATGAGCTGCACAACGTCTAAGGCGAGGAGAGAAACACGCCACAGCTGTAGGCAGATTACCTATCTCAAAGACGAGCGATTTCCCTACTGAGATATTTTCGTGTTTCTTATCATTCCAATTTAAAAGAGAAAGAAAATCGCAATGTCATTGACTGGAAAATTGCGCAAAAATCGTTTTCATGACACTAGTTTTGAGCAAATCAGATTTGCTGTATCTCAGACAAATAATAAATCATGTCCTGTCTTGATGACAGTCCCGTCCGAGACAATTAAATTTTATTTTCTCTACCTTGAAACACATACTGAAATGAGGTAGACAATCTGCCCAAAACTATGAGTATTGCAACTTTTCATGGCCTTCTTGACAAATGAGCCAAGATAATGATGATATTTCATTGTGACTGTATAAAATATTACTGCATATTATTATTATGACATCAAAAGACATGCAAAACATACAACCCGATATTCAACATAGTCGGAATAAAAAAAAAAGAAAAGAAAGAAAATCAACAAAAAAGTAATAATAAAAAAATCACTAGATTTGAGTTTTAAATTTGTTCTGATTCTATACCTTTAACCTATGATCGTCTACAACTGAAGCGTTTCCTAAGCCTTCGTATATTTCGTTATTGTCAGAACAGGCGTCTGTGATGTTTACTGACGTACTACAGAATTTGTTTGAATTCGCTAGCGAGTGATTGTAAACTTCAATAATGATCACAGAGCTAATTATCACAGTGAACCGATTTTAGGACATTATGAAACCAACAAAAACATCCAGAAACTCCTAACACATAGTGCAACATCACAGCAATTTGCTAAGCAATAATACTACGAACGAGCTATTTCACATCTTTAATTGTCACCGTATGAGCTGTATATTTCAATTACTGACGGCTCTAAATTACTTTGATAAACCACCTTTTTCATCAAAGCTTAATCCTTAAATATAAGGTTTCACAATGTTAAAATATAACTTATTCCTTCGATTCATTTTCTGAGAAAATTATTTTAATAATCACATTTTAAAAGACAGATTGCAAAATTAAGTCTCGATTCTTTTCAAAACAGTTTTTTTCAGTGGCAGGTATTTTGCCGAAGTAAATTGGGGTTCCATTAACGAAAGGCAGCCATTTTTACCATTACCACATTACCTCCCACTATCTGGTTAACGAGATTTGAGGTGCAAAAGGGAGCCAAATCAAACAATTAGCATGGACTAATAGACAGACAGTTGTGGGAAAAGCAATGGACGGGCGTTGGGAACACCTAATGGACGGGACATTTTATGCTGTGTTCATGTTAACGTTAACGAGCGATGGGCTTAATTCACTTGGTAATGTCTCTGCTCCACGCGACGCAGAAGTTCAGCAGCTAGAAGAAATGCCAGGACTCACTGCTGTGTGAATTTTTCTCGATTGGAATAGCCTGACTAGAGCAATGTGTGACGACAGAACTTTGAAAGAAAAATGTGTAACTGAACACAAATACAAGCATACTAAGTTCATAGAAGATATTTAAGAGACTCGTTAGCCGACGTTATAATACAGTGGATGAATGGATGGATGGATGGATGGATGGATGGATGGATGGATGGATGGATCAATGGAAAGATGAATAGATGGATGCATGAATGATGTATGAATGGATGAATGGATGTGTGGATACATGACTGGATGAATGGATAGATGGATGGATGGATGAATGGATGGATGGATGGATGGATAGACGGATGGATGGATCAATGGATAGAAGGATGGATGGATAGATGGATTTTCGTAAATGACTAATTTAGCCTTAAGGCCCATGGGAGCTCTGTAGACCCACGCAGGAGAGATATGTCCTGCTACAGGAATGGCAGCTAAAGGTGGGGCGAGAGATGCTGCTTGGATTTTTGTTTCTTCTTTCTCTCTTTTGTCCTCCCATTGGTGGGCTCTCTCGGCCTCGCCCGATTTCACTTCCACTGTGACATCTGATTTCGAAGATTCCTAGTTTTCAACTAGATTTTTTTCATGTCTGCGCTGCGATTTTTGGCGAATTTTATGTCTCGTTTGGAGATATCTATAAACCGCAGTTTTTGTCTGCCTCTTGATCTCTTGCCTTCCGAGAACTGTCCATACATTATGTCTTTTAGGATGCAACCATCTGGCATTCCTCTGACATGGCCGAGCTATTGCAGCCTCTGTTTGGACCAGATGACATCATGTTGGGAAGTTTTGATCTTGTGATCTTTCCATGTGATTCAGAGGATGCGTCTCAGGCAATGCATATGACGGCATTCCGCTTTTGGTCTTGGTAGATGCTCCATATAAAAGCATTGAAAGCCACATTGGCCGGTATATACAGATAGTTTGGCCTTGATTACTAGCATTTTGTTGTGGCACACGTAAGTGCTGAGTCTGGACATTGGTGATGAAGTTTTTCCGATTCTCTTGTTGATCTCACTATAGAGAGAAAACTTGTTCAAAACAGTTGCTTTCATGTCTGTGAATTCCTTGACTCCATTTAATGTGTGCACACTGATCTTAATCCCTTCACTGCTCAGTGAACGTATCACGTACGGCCGAATGTGACTGGGGTCAGATGCTGTATTGACGTACAGCATACGCCACCTTTAAACAGGGTTCAACAGTGCATCTGACCCCAGTCATATTATGACGTACGTTGTACGTCAACAGTGCAGTGAAGGGGTTTTAATCTCGACAGAAATGAAACTGTCCCCTGGTGATTCTGCTCATTTTGTGAAATTTTCTTGGCACTGTTGGAGGAAATATGCGTAGCAGTGAAGGGGTTAATCCATGGCGCTGCGTTAACATTCTGGCCCAAGATTTCCATTTTCTTCAAACATATAAAGTGGAATTCTTAGCAAATGTTTGCGAGAGAGTCCACTAAATGAAATTTAGATTGGATATGTGCAACTGGTGCTGCACCATCAGTCTTTAATCTTTTAAAGTCGAGCAGCTCTCCGAGGGCTATGATATGATTGTACACTCCACCTGCAGTATGCATGAAGGCATGATCTAGTACAAGGGAAAAGAAGATTCCAACGAGTATGGGACCGAGGCCACAGCCTTGCCTGATGTCCCTGAGGATGGGGAAAGATTCTGATGTGGAGCCATCGAACCACACCGTTCCCTCCATGCTTGCATGGAAGGATTCAATAGATTGTATAAGTTTTGGAGGGCGGCCAATTTTCTCCAGCAGCTTGAAGGGGTCGTCGTCCCTACTTACCAGGTCAAAGTCCTTGGTGAGATCAGTGAAGGCGATGTAGAGAGGCCGACCTTGTCCTCGGCATTTCTCTCGTAGTTGTCTAAGGGAAAACATCATACCAATAGTTGAGTGCCCTGATTTATATATTACATTCTATTATGTCATCGTATTATATTTATTATATTGTATTACATGGCATGACATGATGTGACATGACAAGATATGATATGATGTTCTGATATAACATGAACTAATATAATATAGTATAACATAGCATAGCATAACTAATATAATGTAATATAGTATAATTATAATATAATCTACATAATGTAATATCTATTATGTATAAGGCAATTCCTCATAAAAGAAAAATCCTAGGATTTTGAAGTAATTTAAAATAATTATTTCATTCATTGACTGTACTATCCGAAACACAATGTAAGTATTTAAGTACTAGAACTATTCTGTGGCAAATCTGCGTCTTTCATAGCCGTTGGTGAGCTAAGCTTAGTCTAAATAACCCCTTGTCCTATTGTAAAACGATTGGTGCCTGTAGATGTATGACACTCACTGTATGTGTGGCACAGGCATCCAAACAGTCTCTTTTATTTTCTATTATGAGAAATTTTGTCTGCCAAACAGAAATTGACAGAGCAACAGAAACTAGATGAATTCATAAAACGGTCTTTCGTTCTCTTGTCTGTGGATGGGATTACTTTGATCGGAGGTGTAATATCTTCCCAGACATGTCTGTATGCCACATGCCTTTAAAGCAAAACCGATAGCTTTTCATGAGGAATGTGCATTTCCTAAGAGAAGGTGGAAAAAAAATGGAAACATAACAAAGTAACACTGTTCATCCTCGGTTTATGAGAACTTACAGTGTAATCTTTATATCACGGATCGAACTGGTCCAGTTCTTGAATTGGTTGTATGCTCTTAGTTTTAAGTGCCAAAATAACAGCGAGACACATTGGGCATTTTAACGACAGTGCGTTTTAATGTGAATGATGATGGGTATGGGATTCGTTCTGGTTTGGAATGAGCGCATATTGATATAGAGATAAAGCTTGAAAGGTAAATTTGCCTTGTACAGAAAATTCCTGACATGCGATTCGAACCTTTGATAACTGTCTGGGAGACATGTTAAGACAAACAGAGAAAGAAATAAAACAAATGAATAGACAGGAGACGGCAGGCAAAGTATACAAAGACAGACAGAAAGAAATAGAGAGGCATACTGATAGATATACTGATGGACAGATGAACTGATAGACAGAGAGCATAGAAATAGATAAAAAGAAAGAAAAATAGATAGATAGAAAGACAGACAGACAGATAGATAGATAGATAGATAGACAGATAGATAGATAGATAGATAGACAGATAGATAGATAGATAGATAGATAGATA
>JBCEWB010145846.1:0-10816 GCA_039654565.1 Peronia peronii | reverse complement strand
AAATGAGGTTTGAGACCAAAATATCAAAATCAGGTTTTTTGTATTTTTTTTTAGACACTTTGACCTCTTTTGATATGAGGGAAAAAAGCCGATTTGGGGCCAGAAATATCTGCCTTGTGCTTCAAACTGGCATTAAAACGGTCCCACTGGAAATTGTACAGAAAGATTATGAAAATTTAAACGCGATTTTCTTAGAATGTACGTTGTTTCTTCACTTTTTTCCCCAAGGCTTTTTTTACTACTGGACCGATTGACTTCAAATTTTGAATGCATGAAAAAAAGAAAAACAAAGAAACAAAAATCAAACAAACAAACAAATAAACAAACAAAACAAAACAAAAGCAAATTCTTATAATTTTTATCTAGAGCTATTTAATTACTGTGCCAAATTCCAAACGATTATTTTGAATACTTTAGGAGCTTTGGGCTTTTGAAAATACCTAATTTTCAAGACAACTGGTTACAAAACAAAATTTTGTTCCGCACATTTCCTATGATTTGAGCATGTTGAATCTGAATTGAAAGCTTTAAACTGCTTCAAATGTTAAAAAGAATAACTACCGGGAAGAGCCTCCTCCCTTAAATTGTCAACTCGTCAGAAATATGGCCCATTCTTTAATATAATCCAAACATTAATGTTAATTGGGCAGTACGTTGTAAATTGTGCAGATATTGTGACATCGGAAAATAGTGGCCAAACTCTCAGATTTCTTCAGGAAACGGTTTGACTTACATGGATAGAACGCAAATCTTTGAGATCTTCACTTTGGAAAGTCACCCAGCAGTAGGCAGAAAGGGATTGCAGAATTTGTCATATTATTGAAGCACCTCAGTATGGCTGGTTAGAGCGCAGGCGATTTTATAAAATATTTCTTTCTCTACCATGGATAGTTTAGTAGAAGAGTAGCCATTGTTTATTTGTACTAGGCAAGAACTACGAAAAGATAACATTGTCGACAGTGATGGTGAAGAGGATCAGTCAATTATCTCATGTTGTCTATGGTTATCTCATCTCACATATTCTATGGTATCTGGTATAACGGCATTATGTATTTTACTCTACTTGACATAATTCTCTGTGGTTACGTAATGCAAATCATTTAATACATTTCTTGTATTTATATCAATAGCTATACAGTTTGTTAGTCATTTACTCGGGACACTAATTTGATCTTTTGGCTTGAGTATGTTACACCTAGAAAATAAGCTTGAATATAGTTGTTTAGGCAAGGGACTTTGAATATTGCCTGATCAAGAGATCCTTATTCAAAAGTGCTGGTCCATTCTATATAAAACGAAACTGGCTACGAAAATTTAAAAATCAGGCGGCACTTGGTGCGAGTATTTTATATTAATCTTGAGACTCTAAGGCATCTAAATTTGTATAACTAAGATGTGTGCCTGTCTCCCAGGGTCTTTCCTTTTCAACTTTGGAACTAAAATAATTGACATAAAATAGGGGACTTTATTGTATAGTTAATATGTACACAAAAATAGCATTCTGTACAGCAGCATGATGCCAACTAGAAATATAAGAAACAAAACATGGATTAATAGAAGAATCAATTTGGTAGCATGTGTGACAAAATGTAATCCCGCCGAGGTGACTCACGTAACAAAAAGTTACTAAAGTTTACCTCCAATGCTGAGTTTTCACCATAGAGTAATATACATATATATATATATACAACACTACTACACTATGCTTGTGGAGGAAATACACAATACCAGACTCAGGGTAAATCAACTCCAGGAATGACTAGGTGACACACGTAATAGTGATACACGTAACATGAGTGGTGACACACGTAACGAAACTTTCAAAAGCATTAATATTACATCTTTTACCGTGGGACTATATTAATGGGGAGAAATGAACTAGAGAATAGAATTTGACTTGCCGGAATTTCAAATACTATATTTTTAAAAAAAATCTGAATTGGCCTCTTATGCGGGAGGTTGGACTCCTTCATCAATGATCTTAAGAGAACAGTGCATTTTATCAGCTTTCCTCAGCCATTTCCAAAGTTTTAAAGGCTGTATGCATGACACTGACCTCCACATCCATCGCCGCTGCATCTGGATATGAAACCAGATTGCCACCTGCAAGAGGTTGAAAATTGTAAAAATAACGGATACAGGTCGTCATAATTTACTGAAACTCTATCGCCAGAGGCAACATCTAATACCAAGTGTCACTACTCCAGGCGTTGCACTTGTTGTAGATTATTTATGCCACAACTTGGCTATTTGCTGATCAATCATGCGTATCGGTTTGACACAACTAGATAGACTGTCGCATTCTCTATGACATTAAATTGAATTTTGATGATGTTTTTGACATTTTCGCCATTCCAAAAATAATCAGTAGCTATTATTTCAATAAGTGGAAACATTCACAAAATTCACATATTTAAACTAATCACTGAATTAGAAAATTCATTTGCATTCTGCACTACATAACCATCAGATCTACACATTACTCTTCTGTGGACTGCTACTACAGCTCTGTCAATTCCATCGACAATACTTTTGCAATAAGAGGTGGCAAAATAAAGCCATCTTATCTCCAGATCTAAACCTTCTCCAATCTCGTTTAATTCTTTCTGCTTGTTTTAAAACTCAGATACAAGCCCACAAATATTAATGGTTAAGAAACTGCTGCAGTTTATTTATTTTCATTTGTTCCATGATCTAAAATCTCATGAAATAGGTTTAGAAGCAGACTTTTCTCTATCTTGTGGTCAGTGAAAAGAAAAAAAAAATTGGCTAGTCATAGCAGTAAAACAGTACATTCTTGAAGAACCGTAAGGCAACTCTGTACCTAATTTTAGTACTGGCAAGGGAATACCATTGCAAGGATGCTTTGCCAGTTAAAAAAAAAATCCCCAATGAAAAAAGTGCATGTTTCCAGGCGAAGTCCCCCATCCTGATCTTTCTCTTGCTTCTTGCACATGTCAGGTGCAGCATCTGTCTCACCCATTCTAAATCATTTCGTCCACTCTTGTATTCATCACACACATCTTGTCAACAGTCATCCTCTTACAAAAGCACCCATACAAAACACTTGCTGCTCAAAGTCATCAGAATAAACCTCACATAATTTTTTTTTAAAAAATCAGAATGATGACACATATAATAATATTAGATGGCATATATAACGCAGTGTTTGAATGAGTATCTCTTTAAAAGTATGGTGTAAATGCAAAGAAGACTCCATGAAAATGAAACAAGTACATTCCGTTCTCACTGTTAGTAAATCTGAAGAACCTTGCCCACTTGCAATTTGCACAAATATTGAAAACTAACTTTTGGAGATTTTCTGACATGACACACGTAACGCTAAAAGAGAGATACTATCACACAGATGAGACCATTTTTGTTTTTAGTTTTGGATTTATTATTTTAGATAAACATCTCATGTAACTATTCACAACATAAATAAATCTTCTCGTGTTTAGGCGCCTCTGGTTTTTAATCAAACTACCTTGAGTAGCTAAAGGTAGAGCTAGAATGGTAACATACGTAAAATGGAATGGACCCTGAGAAATTTTCTTGGGAAAAGACTTCAGTTTGTGTCCCAAACCATCTTCCTTGCAAATATTTATAAACATCTTCCCACAATATTCAAAGATAAATAGGAGATTTGATAATTTGAGTTTGGAGAAACAAATGGTGACACACGTAACGAAAAAAGTGTGACACACGTAACGCTGGTTAATCATCAATCTACTAAGACATGGTCATTTTGATTCAAAATGGTTACGAATTTGAACAGATATGCTTTCTCTTCCTGCAACAAAGACATTACTTTTAAGATCAATATAAAAGAACCAGAGAAAAGATAGACCGATAATAGTAACCGATTGTGTATTTTCTTTTCAATGTGACACACGTAACGCTAAGAGAAACGGTATTATCACATAAACAATCCTCTGTAAATATCGAAATACTGAATTGATCATTCCGTATTTAGTACAGATTAATTATATCGAAACTGACATCGCAGCTGCGTAAAAGTTAGTCACTGCTACAGATCGTCGAGTACAAGTCTAGACAATCCTCTAACCGAAGATAGCGTCCGTGTTCCCCACAGCGTCCCTGTACGAATGCTCGGACCGTTAGATGGTGCTGTGTCGACAATGGCAACCTCTGACACAATGGAACTAGTGAAGTTAATACTGTGGAGCTACTTCAAGACAGCATCATCCGAATCTTTCATTTTTTAGATTTCCTATAGATCATGGGGTCATTACGTTGATCTAACGAGAATTAGGCTACCTTGCTAATCTAGTAGTCCACTCTAAATCTCTACTGGCGAACAGTATTGTTGGCCCACTGGAATTCCGTTTCTGCCTTTAATGCTATGGTATGTGTCTGCCTGTGACTCAGATCTAGACTAGATGATTGTTTGTATTTTTAAATATTTTTTTATATTATTATTATCCCCTCACTCTCCTACTTGGTGTTATTGTTAGTTTTAAGAATTGGGACAAGGTTCGGGGTAGGGCTGAGAGAGAAAAGGCAACTTTACAACTGTCCCTCAAATAATTCATTGTCTAAGAAGTCTTTCTTGTGTGTTTTCACTTTCCTTATCTTACCTCAAAACGAAGAGTTCACTGAAGGGGGACTGGAGAGGAACAGAACAACTCTGAAACTCACTCAGTGCTAAAAGTAAACCTCGAATATGTTTCATAAGCTGTGTTTGAGCTGTCATTATTGTGTTTGTTTTAACTAGGTCTAATGTTTTATTCTTTACTTGCCCTTCATTTGCATTTTGTTCATCTTCTTCTTGCCAATTTACGAAGTTCAAGAGTTGATGCTTCTCACTTCTTTTGAACCTGCCTGTCCCCAGTGCATACTTTTTTTTCGTATGGATTTTGTTCATCTTTCTTTACTTCTATTATCTTTATTTTTGCATGCTTTCATTCCATTTTCTTTTGCTCTCCTGCTTGTTCATATGCCTTACATGCTTAATCATGAAATAAATGTAAATCAACCCTGCTCGCAGATTCGTAACCTCACGCCCTATGACGAGTCACTAATTATGTTGCCAATGGGTCTAGATATCTATTTACAAGTAACATCAGTGCGATTAATTATTGACATTATCGCATTCACAAACAGCTTCAATGTTTTTGTGTGTGAAAGAGAGAGAGAGAGAGAGAGAGAGAAAGAGAGAGAGAGAGGGGGGATGTAAAAGACAAAAAAAAAAAAAAAAAAAGGCAGTGGGATGATCGCGTATAGCGCGCTGCCTGTGCTGTGATGGATGCTTTAGGCTTAACAACGGAGGTCAAGAAGAGAATGGATCATCTAGGCACTCGACGATCTATGTATCTACTTACTCAGGAAACGAAATGGCGCTGCATTGCTTTGGTCACAATTAAAAATTTCCTGCTTAGTATTGAAAAAGAGTAACAGACAATTCTGTCTACAGTGAAAATGCAAGCATTCCCCAGAATTTCCCACCGAGCGTAGATCTATTGAAAGCAGTAACATCAGTTTTCACAAACTTCTCAAAATGGCGACTTACGGACTTTGGCGATGCCCTCACACTCAGTCTGATACACCTCCAGAGCGTGGTATTTATAAGGTGCCATATTATTAGTAAATCATATAACTGAGGAAGAAACAAATTAAATACTTTCAGAAAAGCGACGTGCCCACCCTGTCCATCGTACTACATATGTGAACTTGCTGGACTCTTCTGATTTGGAGGAGTTTTAAATTACATGTGTCTTAGTCTAGCACATTTGTGTTTTGTGAATGAAACAAACAGGACATCGGACGAAATGAATAAAAACATATTCAGTTCGATCATCAAAACTGTGTATCAGTATCATCGTTTTGTTCCGGCTAGCCAGGAAATAGGGACGGAGTCACGCATAAATCGTCACTTTAATAGTTGTTAACATGGACACTGTGTAGCAGTATAAATTGTTTTGCTTCAAATAATCATTGTTTACCCCCCTCCCCTTTTTTTTTTATTATGTACACCCCTCCCTTTCCTTTTTGGAGTGGGGGGGGGGGGGTCTGTTTACCTTGAATACATTCGTAAATGGAGTGTATTCACACTCAGTTTTCTGGAAGTTTCTACTAAAATGAATGGCTACGCCTTTACATGCAGAAAAATGATGGATTTTATCGTTTGCTGTTTACTGTTTTGCTGGCCTCTGTATCAGAGGTCATGGTCTTTATAGAGCGCAAATAACCGATTTTCCAATCCTGATGATGTACGACTTCGAGAAAAGTAGATTCTGAGCGTTTTTTCTAACATAAGATAGCATACAAAATTTCACAGACATTGATGCATTCGAAGGTGTCGAAATTTTCGCCCAAAGTGTTGCGCTTCAAAGTTTACAAGCTATGCATATACAATGACAACTAGACAGAGCTTGGGACTCTCTTTATATCTGTGATTTTTACTGTCATCTATAGCTACGATTTATATTTCCTCCAACGTCATTGCTGCCCACCGCTACAGATGAGATCTAGGCAGTTTTATCAATGCCCATTAGAAATAATTTAGTAACTACTATAGTCCTTAAAACTGACACACAAAATAGTTTTGCAGAATTGCAATAATGGAAAATAACAAAGAAAGCAATTTTATAATTTCTCCTAGATCCTACACGAAAGTGTCAGCGGATGGATGCCAAATACCATACCACAATAGCAGAACACAAGATTTTGGGAAAACACCGACACGGAAGCTCATCAGGCGTTTTTCTACCCCATGAAATCATTAACACTACTCACTAAGATTATTATTTCTTGGCGAGCATCTAGGTTCAATAACGGCGAAGAGGTTAAGTCATAAATTTCCTACCCACCGTAACAGGGTCAAGCCAAAGAGTGAGGCAAACTTATGGCCGAGGCTAGGCCAAGTTTATGGGTAGATGGGATTTCCCTGGATATAGGTGAACTCTGTTACGCCCGGCTTCGGGCGTTTTTGTTTTTGTTTTTTTGTTTTGCTGTGTTTTGTTTTGTTTTTGCATCCACGCGCCACAGCCAGACCAGAGGACATTTTTCTTTCACGTCACTGGCACCACACACCATTCATGCTATGGCCAGCCAGTTTTTTTGTTTCCTATTCACTGGTCATTCAAAAATGTGCGCTGGTGTCAAAATAGCATTTAAAAAAAAATGTCTTTATCTTCCTACTCCACTCCCTCAAATCACAGAACGGGGAGAACATCGGACTGCCAGCTTTACCTCGGATCCGGCCTCAGTGCGTCCTACGCACATTTTTTTTTTTTGGTCTCATTTGCAAATACATGTACGATGTTCGGCGGGTTTGCTGCCTGAAGTATATTTGTAGCGGCTGCGGCTTTAGAAAAATATCAGGGAAACAGAACAAATCTGCTGCCATTATCTATGAGCAACAATATGAATAATTTTAAAACATACTGCGTGCTCTGAGCTGGAAGTAAAAACTGTTGTGTTATTGCCACCTATATAGGTAGCAGATTATAATTATTGGCAGATATTTACTATTTAGTGAGAATTGGACATTCTACAGTACGTAGAGATTAATATAGTAATTAGACGACCAGTCATTATTATTTCCAGCAAAGAATATTGCTTAAAGCACGAAATAATGGCCATTATATGATATGGTGAATTTTTGTCTCGTACAGGAGAACATACAGCGGCTGTTTCTGATGATCCAGGCAATAAAATAGTTTCAGATCGAGATTTGATTAATCTGCTTTAGTTGCTGTAGATGGTCTAGAACTAAAAACAACAACAACAACAACAACAACAACATACGACTATAACGGCAAATACCCTCATGTAAACGTCTTAAGCTTATTAAGGACATTAAAATCATGGAGCCCATTTTGCGTATTGTGGAGGTAGTCTTTCTTCAGACAATCTTTACTGATTTCAAGCTACCGGCTATAACACAAGGAAGTACAGCAAAAACCAAAGGAGTTCCACTATCAATGATACGAACTTCCAAGAATTTCAAAGTTAAAACAAATGAGATTTGATACATTCCCTGTATCCCATTATAGTCTGTATTGAACCCAATCCTGAAGCAAATTTACCATTTCTAGTCTTATCATTTTGCAAAGGTGATCAGTGAAATATCTGTAATGGATAGCTTCGAGAAATTATTTAGATTCTCTTTTTCTTTAAAAAAAAAAATCGACATAGAGAAAAATCACGCTAAAATTTTGTAATCCAAACTTCTATCATAAATACTTTTTGATTATTACTATTACTATTATTATTATTATTTTATATTATTTTGTGTTTCATTCATGCCAAGTTTCATGATATTTAAAAAAAAAAAAAAGGAAAGAAGTAAATTGCATTTCCCAATTCCCTGCAACTTCCAATCTTGAAAATCTTTCACGCGTTGTCTTTTCTTTCTTTGTGGATTCTATCATATGGTTGCGCTACCTTGTTGTGCTACTATTTATATTTCTTGATATAAATTTCCATTAACATTTTTTCCTGCCATATTTTCTCTTCAGTAAATATCTGGTTGATTTTCTTTTACAGCTCCTATCTGAGAATGGCCTTGGCAATCTATACATGCCTCAGGCACGTTCTAAACTGAAGACGTTTGAAGGTGGATCTGTAGTTGTCAAACAATCCTGAGTCCACGAGAATACCACCTCCCATGAGCCACAGTAATATAACTGTCCAATCTTTTCCTCTAAACTTCAGTTCAGAAAAAGAAATCAGATTCATCCCCCTAATATGCATTATTCCCAAGGTATTAAGAAGAAATCTCCTCCCCCCCCCCTCCCCTCCTCCTCCTCCACCATCTCCCCCTCCCCACTCTTATGAGTCTTGTCAGTAACAAGGACACTCTGCTATGAAGTAATATCTTGATCCGTATCTTTTTTTCTTCATAATAATAACCGAACTAAATAATAATCTAATACCTCCTTACCATCTCTCCTAACCTCTCGTGTCAGAATTTGCTCGAAAGTTTCAACATAAGCCTGAAAATTTCACCTATGTTTAAACTGGCATGAGCAAGGTGTGAAAAAAAAAAAAAAAAGGTAGCGGCTTTTGAGGCCATGTGGCCACAATAGACCAAAAGTGTATCGAGGCCATGTGCCCTCAACTCTGTTGACTTTTGAACAGTGTTCACCACACACCCTTTTAGTACCGAGATGTATCTGGTTAAAAATGCTTATCTGGCCGAAACCCAAATAAACTTTACACATGGCCGCAAAGGTCACTCCGTTTTTAAAAAAATAACCGAAAAACAAATCTATAAAATCTATAGTGTGCGAAGGATACAATATCAAAGTATCTCAGACGTGTGATTGCTAGACCAAGAAAATACATGGATTAAATAATGACTTACATGACAATTGGCTTTAGTATCAATGGGAGATCGTTTTGACCAGCTCTATTACTTCCCTTTGTGAGATATAAGAGGCTTTGAACAAGCAGTGTGTAGAAAAAAAAATATTTTGGCGCTCTTCGCTTGAAACTCAGAACATGAAAAATTCTTGAAAATGCATGGTGTAAGGAAAATGTTTTCTTCTTATTATAATAATTTTTATCATTATTTTGGTGTGCGTATGAGTTTATGAGAAGTCTTTTGAATGACAAGAAATAAAGTGTTTTTTTTCTTCTTTACACTATTTGCTAACACGTGTCTGGCGGTTTGTTTGTGTTGGGGTTTAACGGCATGTCAGCACGATCACGGCTATATTGTGCCAAACACTGTAAGATACGTTTATACGTCACGAAGAAGACAGAAAAGAGAGTGGGATAGAAGACAGGAGCAAGGAGAGAGAGAGTGAGAGAGAGAGAGAGAGAGAGAAGGGATGTCACCCCTGGAACGTCGAGGATGGCATTCCATGGGAGACATCCCACCGATAGCGGGCTTTCACCGCCTGCAGATGGGAGCAAAGAATCCATTTATATACCCGGGGCCCCCGCGCGGGCAATTAGGTGGTGAGCAGAGATGACAGGGGAAATAACTGAGGAAGATGTGCATGGCATAATAAATATTTCGGTTCCTCCCCTTGACTATGACTGCCGGCCCCCCCCCCCCCTTCCCCCAGCGCCCCTAAACTGTCACAAGCATTATGGGCAAATATTATCGAAACTAAACATTGTGGCACATTAACTGCTGGTTCTTAAGATTTAAGTACTTACACGTAAAATGTCCAGGCGGCATGGCATCTCTATCCATGGGATTCCTCGCCATCATTTCACTCTGCGCTCGGTAGTACTCAGGTCTTCTTTGCATGACTCAGGGCAATCCTAAAGTGCACTGGTTCTATCTTTCCAATCATTTAATGTGCTTTCCTTGTCACGATTGCATGTTGATTAGCCTCTAGAGCATATTCCCAGCGTTTTTTTTTCATTCACGACCCTTTACCAAAAAGCTTGAAACCTCCTAGCATCAGCAGCTTGATTTACATTTTATTTTCTGTGATGAGGAGGAAAGAAATATCTAATAATAAATCTATTCAAGAATCATGTAGTTATTTACGAGCAAATATATTAAACAAATATGTAAGAGTAGGAAAAATGCAACGGATGAGTTAAAATTAATTTTATCCCTATCCATTTCTAGTAGGCTACGCGACCCCGCTTGGGAACCCCTGGTTTAGAGATTTAGTTATCCGTGCTAGCTGAGTTGTCGATGATATTTCTGCTGTAGGCTATCTCCTGTTATGGCTATGGACAGGATCCACAGTTAGTTTAAACTAAATGCGGACGAGAAACATAAACAGATATTAAAGAAAACTCTAGCAAAGATGCCAATATAAACAAACGAAAACAAAAATTGAAATAAGAACCCTCGCCAAATAGGATGAAGCAACAATGG
>JBCEWB010145835.1:0-10817 GCA_039654565.1 Peronia peronii | reverse complement strand
ATCTATCTATCTATCTATCTATCTATCTATCTATCTATCTATCTATCTATCTATCTATCTATCTATCTATCTGTCGTTCCCAACAGTGTCAACTCAGAACCACGAAGACAAACCTCGGCTATGGACGACAGAAGAAAGCAGAGATCTCAAACTCAAGAAGCCACCACCAAAACTGAAGCTCAAAATTCCTGATGAAAATGTCACGCAGAAAAATGTACAGTTCAGTAATGCCAGGAATCTCAGAAGTCAGATGTCCAGGGACAATCTTTCCTTCTCAGAGAAATATCTTTCCTGGCGCTACTTGATGGTTTTTCTACTACAAACTTCTTTCGTGGTGGTTATTTTTCTCAGGAACTGTTTGCCCATGGCTATGGTGTGCATGGTTAGACCAGTATCAGTGTCTAAGGCAGTCAACACTTCACACGTACTACAGAGCAATACAAGCATTAGAGAAGAGGCCGTGTTCAACACTAGCATAGCGAGCCACACTGGCGAGGTATGATTTTGCATATCGATGACCATAGAATGAGGGACAGTTCTTCTGAGAGTCTGCATAGTAATATGCTTAGCAATTATGAAAAAATTCAATGCATATCATCATTTTTTTATTTTTTATTTTTTTTTTTTGAGGGGTGGGGGTCAAGTTGTGGGTGATAAGGCAATCCCAATATAAACGTGTCATTTGTAGAATGTGCTATTTCAGTCACAATTTTCACCTTTTAAAACTTAGCATTGATGGACTAACGAACTAAATCTCCTGTTATATTTGTCTTTTATCCCAGTGTTCAATTGCATTTTGCAATTATTCGTTCGTTTGTTTGTTTGTTTGCTTCTTTCTTTCTTTGTTTATTCCTTGCGTTGAGAACCAAACAGGTTCCAAAGTTTGAAGTTCCCGATGTTTTAATCACTTTCTTATCATTTCATTCTACATAATAACATCTGTTGTTTCGATACATTTTGTAGTTTGTTAATTCAATGGCCTCTAATTATCTTTGTTTTGGAATTCAAACCATTTCTCTCACAAACCGTTGATTATCGCCGTCACGGCACGGCTGTGGTTATAGAATTATCATAAAATCCACCCTTTACCATTTAGAAGAGATTACGCAGGATTGTATGGTGACTAGTTTATATGAAATTAATGCTGAAAACATCAAGCGCTCTATTTACCTATTCTCGATCTCCCCATAGGCCTTTGCTATTTATGTATTATTATCACTGACAAATATCATTGAAATTAACTTTTTCTAGATAACAATAACCTGTGGAAAGATCGATTGGAATGATCCCATTGAAAAAAAAGAGACTCGTAAATGTTTATTAATCTCGCTGATTTGACTTGGTGATCAGCTGTTCTGAAATTTTGCATAGAAAAACAAACATTTTTTTAAATATCTTTCTGACATATTCGGTTGATTTACCTTGTAATTATGGTCACCCAATTAACTTTATTCTGATTTAACTAACATCCCCTGTTCATAACAAAATATCCTTCAGAGAAGAGACGATGAAAGGCTTGTCAGAAACAGGGGCTGACTTTTTATGAGTCAAATTGTCATATTTCGTATGTATCAGATAAACAACTCGATCTGAGTACTAGTAACTGTCCAACGTTTCCCCATATCAGTTCCATTTTCAGCCAGCGCCGGCCTCGCTTTGTTGGGGTCAGCAGGCACTTACCTGGTGCAAATATGTGCAATCTGTTAGACATCTGATGTCAATTCTTCAGTTTCTGTGAATTGAATGACACTTTTTATAAAAAGTATTAGAAATAAAGTTTGGAATCAGACAAAAATACTGCAGAATTCAACATCTCTAGCATGTGGATGTAGGAGTAACTGTCAAATTAAGGGACGGGTTGTGATAAAGATGACACCATAAGCTATTGGACACCACAAGATTTAGGACGAATGGCAGATCAGTGTGTACTTTGGATGCTTTTAGATTGAATGTCATAATTAAAAGTTTGTACATTTTCCTAAAAAATTAGAGGATATTCAGGAATCATTAAAACGATTTGCTCAAGACAATTTGAGACACGGGCTTCAGAAAATCTCTTTGTCTTTGATGGCACAACAGTACCTTAGCCAATACTTTGTGACAATATACTCAACAAGACCCCAGTTTGCACAGCCTCTATGACCAAAAAAAAAATCCAAAAATAGACTCTTTCTCTCGTTATTGAATTGCTACATTGTGTTGTCAACCTACATTGGAGTAATAGTTTTTGCCTATCTCTTTTAGTTCTGTTTGTTTGCTGACTTAGTTTCGTTCTTTGACCATTGAATATAATTAATAAACTTCATGTCATTGATCTTAAGACTTACTTAGGGATATTTTAACTATACTGAACTTCTTAGAGCACATATGAGTTTGACTGGAACTCGGAACTCCAAGGGTTGATTCTCACCTCGGTCATGTTCACCACCTTTGCCGGCCCCCTCCTGGCTGACTGGGTACGATACCGCCTGGGCAACAAGCGAACTCTCTCAGTCTTCAACTTTCTATCAGCTGTACTTACCGCTGTATCGCCGCTCGCTGCAAGGACTAGCCCTTATATACTGGTGGCCTGCAGAATCATACTCGGTATTACTGTGGTGAGTCGCTAAACAGTTAATGTAATGTACTTATGTACTTATGAATTAAGAATCCTGTTTTTTCGTAAGACAGATGGCTTGTAACAGGTAATTGTTAAAGCGTGAATGTTATATCTCATCACTGTTTTTTTTTTTTTTGGGGGGGGGGGGGATCATGCTTCTGTATATCTTTTATCTTCTTTCTTTCTGTTTTGTTTTGTTTGTTTCGTTTCTTTTTTTCCATTTTTTGTTGTTGTTTTTTTTTCAAATAAGATATGCTTTTATGTAATGTATTTTTATATTCAATTTTCAACTGAAAGTTGAATTTAGACATGCAAGATTAAGGTGTGGAAATGAAACTGTTTTTTCCGCGAAGTCCTTGGTGTTTTGAACTGTGAAATTTGGTTGCATACAGACTTAAGTATGGGCTTAAATGGATGACTAGCTAATTAGCCTGCTATGCGATATCCTGTCCCCAGGGTGCAAATGTACCTGTGATAGGAGACAGCGTCGCCTGGTGGTCTCCTAGTGCCGAGAAGTTGACCATGATAACTCTGTGCTTCTCAGGCAAGCTATCATGTTCTTATCAATGAGAGTTACTTAAGCACATTATTTGTTTTTCATTCTTAATTTTTTTTGTTTCTCTCTATTTCTTCTTTCTGTCTTTCTTCCTTTCTGTTTTTTTCTTTATTCTTGTTGTTATGGTCTGTCAGTTTCGTGTCACGCCCTACTCTCCCTTGCATAATAACAAACGGATTTAATCTTTCTGTTTTTGTTTAATTGTTGAACATTATAAAGGTCCTTAGGATCGGTCTATCGGGCTGGTTTTTAGTGTACAGGAACGCAAAAGGGAATGAAGACATGTGTCTGATTATGTCACTAGTTTGCCAATTGTTTGCTCGTGGATGTTTTCGACACCAACAGCTACACTGTCTTACACACAATACCTTTTTTCATCCTCTTTTGAAAGTCGATGTTGGAAAGCGAAGTGAGTCAAATTTGTCATTCAGAATTGTACGTTTCACACAGGGAGAAATTATTAAGTAGAGTCACTATACATGTAATATAAATAGTTGTTACAGTGGTATAAGAATTTCGCTGTCCACATAAGAAATGTGCGGGGGGGGGGGGGGCAGTGGCTCTGTGGTCTGGCGTCTGCTCATGGATAAAACAGGCCGGGATCGACTCATGGGTCTTGCATCGGGGGATGGAAGGGCACGAAGATCGAAAACCCGCATTTTTTCAGTGACCTCCACTGGCTTCCTCTGGGTAGGGAAGTCCGACGTCTAGCCTTCTAGGATAAGGGCTGCTGTCCGGGCCAAATTTCAAGAATTCCAAATTTCTACCCACAGAAATTCTCAGCAAAAACAGGCAACTTCTAAAAAGTCGAGGTAATCCTACTTTCTTAGGATTGAAAGGCTTTAAAAAAAAAAGAAATATGTGTCTAGTGGGCCTAATTTCTCTCTCAAGGATTTCTTTGAGAGAACAAGGCAATAAACCATCCTGAGCTTTTCTTTTTTGACTTTGGAGTCGATGTATGGTATATTTTTTTTTTCTAAAAACAATACAATCGTCATATTGCTGACATATCGTTATATCCAAACCCAGATCGAACCAAACCAAACTGTAATTTCATGATTTGATGTGAGGCAGGCTTGTGAGCGAGGTCCATCGGTAGATTTCTAGAGAAAATCAGAACTAAATAGGCAGAGGTCTGGACATGTAACTTATGATTTATAAACAAAAGTGTAAAAGCCATGGCATTTGTGTTAGCTAGTTTGTTTTGGAGTAGCGAAAACAAAGGAAAGTCCTGACGATACTGTTTTTGGAAATCAGAGTTAGAAAATACCCGTGGTTTATTGTTTCATGAAAAAAATCTCGTTCTGTCATTGATTTGCTTTTAGCAACGCTATCAGTTTGTCAAAGTAATCAGAGATCATAGTTCAGGATATGCTTCAAATTCACTGTGACCTGAAAGTTCAAGCCTTTATTCTCTGCTTTTTTGTTTTCATGCCCCCTCATGCAGGGCTCAACCTTGGGGGTATCCTGACCTCGGCTGTGTCTGGCTTCCTCTGCTCCATCCCAATAGACAATGGATGGCCTTTCATCTTTTATATCTTCGGTAAGTAGTCTTTTGGAAAGACATTGGTAGCTCCATGTCAGTCTGGAAAACGGACAAATGGACAGAAACGGGAAGAATTGTCTCTCAGGTAGTTAGAGTTAACATCTATCAATCACCAGAAACATGAGCTAGAAAATACCCCAGTGTCTTTGTTAAATGTTTATGGTCAAGTCATGGAGTGGACATTCCTTAACCTTTCACTGGGCTTTACTGTGGTCACTCTTCGAATACTTTGTGTCATATGGGAGGTGGGATGTGTGTATGAGCCAGTAGGGTTGTTTCTTCTTTCTCTACGTCTCTTCATTGTTAGTTTGTTTCTTTACTTTATGATTGGGTGCAACGATATTTAAATAGACGCACTCAGAAACGCACATGCTCATCTATATAATTAAATCAACAAAGAGACAAACAAAGATGTAGTTACGGGACATATCACACAACAGTGTGTAGATCTAATAATTGGGTAAAAATTAAGGATGGGCAGCGACATGACTATGATTTTGAATTTCCACGATTACGAGTAGTAAGACAGGACTCAAGCTGTTTTTAGATCTGTTTTATGCTTAATTCTTGTTCAGATCTTTATCGACTGACTGACTGACTGATTGACTGATTGATTGATTGAGTGATGATTGATTGATGGATGGATGGATGGATGGATGGATGGATACATGGATGGATGCATGGATGGATGGATGGATAGATTTGTCTACCTGTTTGCTTCTTTATTTATTTATTCATGTCTTTATTCATGTCTTTGATAATTGATCCTCAAAATGGACCTATTGCTCAAGTAATCTTAATTTTGACCACATACAATTTTGACTTCAGTCATCTCTTACCTTTCAGCATTTCTCTGTCTGCTATGGGGCATAGCCTGGCACTTTCTCAGCTCTCAGAAACCAGAGGAACATCCGTACATTTCGGAAAAAGAGAAAAACTACATCCTCTCTCATCGAGTCGGCATGGAGGCCTCTGTCACTGGGGTAAGATCTGTGAGAGTTTGGCCTTATGTTACCAATGGATGCATGCAGACATTTCCATGATAAGCAAGGATGACCTCATCAGTACGATCTTTATACCAACACTTGCACACCTTTGCAAAACGTGGTCTCTAGAAACAGCTTTTCAGAACAAGATGGTCACCCATGAAATGAGATGTCTGAGAAGACCTGATCAGAATCAAGATGATCATAAACATGGAAAGAACAATACCAGTTCTTTAAAACAACGAACACTAGAACATCACATAATTTTCTCATGCCACGCGAAGGCCCATGGCCAACCACCCATCAGGACTTACAACAGCAGATACTCGGGGTGAAAAACCAGAAGAAGACCGACAAAATGCTGGAGAGACTCCGAGGCAGCCATAGTTAGAGCCCATAACATATCCCTCGCAGCTGACAGAAGCCTAAATGCTCAGACAATAACTAAAGATATCAAGACACGACGAAGAGTGATTGTATTTTCGTCTATGGACTGAGATACTTAACACTAATGTTATTGACCTCTGTTATAATGATCTTTTTTTTTAAAATCAGCTTTGCTAGCACTCCCGGAATGACTGCGAGCTATCAAAAGCAGTTGGCAGTTTATGTGTGTAGTTTTTAGGTGGTGGGGGAAAGGAAGGGAGAGGGGAGGGGAGGGATGTGGTTTATCCTTTGAGGGATGGAAGTATAGTCTTCAGTGTGTGTGAACTAAGAATTGCCTCCAGTACTGGGACGACAAAGCGGCACTGATCAGGATTAATCATTTTGTGCCGGTAACAGAGGGTCCAGATACTTTGCACGTCAGAGTCCCCATCAAGATGCCGTGCCACTATCCTCTTTACAGTATCAATCCATCACCTCGGTGTGCAAGACACCACGTAAGAAAAGAAAACGTTCAGTTCAGCCGGCGAGGCCGCTATCTTAATTCTTTCTCTACTTCATATCATTTTTTTATATCGTCATATTAAAAAAAATAACCTATGCACAATCAATGAAAGACCATAACAATGTCACCATGCTAATGCTTTTGCAGAAGAAGGAAAAGCCACCATACAAGAAGATCTTCACCTCGACTCCAATACTGGCCCTCACCGTCTCGTTCACCTGCCATTTTTGGGCAGCCAATCTGATTTTCATCTACCTGCCGGCATATTTCACTACGCTGAGGTTCAGTGCTCAGGAGGTTTGTCACCTTCAGATCGTTTTCTTTCCTCTGTTTACTAGGTCAGGTAAACATACATTATTCAGAAACAGTTTTGGTGTGTTAAGAAAACAATCATATCGCAACAGGATTAACATCAGTCAGTGGAAAAGATGTGGTATCTTCTGTTAGTTATTTGTGCGTGAATGTGTGTCTGCATTGTTCTTGTTCGCCTCTTGAAAAAAAAACAAAAACGAACGTTCTCCCTCGGGTTACGTTTTAATTATCGTCTGAATCCTAACGATATTATGTCTTGGGAAAGATATTTTACATATTGTCATAAGCCTTTATTCAACCCAGGTTAAAACGGATGTCCAAATGTAGACAAAGATTATTTTGTAAGACTGATAAGGATTTGAGTGCCTTACAGGGAGCGCCATGTACTTGTAAGCTACTCAGGAAACTGACAACGTCTGCGGGTGTCTCTGTTAGGTCTGTCGGAATAATAACATATTCTAAAGTGCTTACAGCCTGTACTCCTAGGGCAAAGGCGTTTTATGAATACTTACTTTTTCTACCATTTATCTTAACAATTATTATTACTATATTCTTTCAAGTGTTTAGAAAGAATTATTTCTGAGATTTATACGAGATTCCAAGCTGTAAACTCTCATGCAATAAGTTGATTATTCCTGCTCTAAAACAGGGCAGTTTTCAAATCTTATCTTTTCCCCATCCTCAGACAGGTGTGTTGGTCTCTCTGGTGTCCCTATCCCGAATGTTAGGCAGCATCTTCTGGACTGTCATAGTCAACAAACTTCGGACTCGCTACAACAACAACATCAGTCGTAAAGTTAGCGTCGGTGTAGGTTAGTTGGATTTCGATATCAACTGCTCGAAACACTAGTGTAAACTGAAAGAGCCGGACAATCGGTACAAAAAAGTAAATAAAACTAAGATGTCGACTAAATTCAGCAAAAATTCATATGTCTCTAAAGTAAATAAATAAATTTCTGAATACATAGGCAAATAGATAATAATAATAAATAAATAAGTACATCAATCAATCAATTTAAAAAAATCAATCTATAAACCAAAAGCTAACCCATCCTGACATTGTGGATCAGTGGAATTTCTTTCTTCGACATTCACATTTTCGTGGCCAAAAAAAAACAGTGCGCGCTATTCGCGGCTTTGGGCAGGACATTTACAATGCAGGTGCTCACTGCTGGCTCCATCTCACGGAGGCAAACAACTCACGGGCCGATTTGTTCTCTCCAGGTTTCACAATTGCTGCAGGCTGCCAGGTGGGTGTGGGGTTCGCAGGTGAGACCAACAGTTGGCTGGCCGTTGGTTTGTTCTTGGCTACCATGATCAGCCAGGCTGTGGGTTCAGTTGTTCTACCAGCCACCCCACTGGACATGGCCCCTCGGTGAGTGCACTCGAACTTTCTCTTGCAAAGCGAAATTTATCACGATAAAGATCTCATTCATTTAAAGGTGGGCATTTTCAAATTAGGTAAAAACAAGGGAAAACAAACTGACTTTTTCTAGCTTTTGCCATGGCAATACCGCCATATTGGATTTTGGCATCTCCAGAATGGCTAACTTTGAAATCTATTTCCTCTGCCAAATTTCAATGGAACTGAATGAACCTTGGTGAACTTTTGTTTGCCATATTATCTAAAAATGTACTTTTTTCGGTTCAACGTATGTAAAACAATTCTTTTAAGAAATGTTTGAAAATGCCATGTAATGAACTTTCAAATTTCGCAGTTTTTTTATACTGAAAACCAGTTCTCTCTAAAACATACGAACGCAGTGGATGGCGCATACGTATGTTTTGATTTTGTTTTGTTTATTTTTCCTTTTTGGTTCTATTGTGAAAATGATGTAGGCCTAATTTGGTTAGAATCAATTTAGAAATAAAATTTTAAAAAATAGATAGGAAAATAATGCCCCCCCCCCAAAAAAAAAAAAAAGAGAAAAAAATGGGTTATGAGAAAAAGGCGTTTTTTTAATGAAAAATTGACGTGGAAGATTTTTTATTCCGCTTTTCGCCTCAGGACAGCCATTGTGCACATACAAGCCTTTTCCCCGTGATTTCTGTGCCTTTTATTGCCGTTTTCAGGTTTTCTGGACATATCTTTTCTCGAATTTTGATCCCTCCCCCCTTCCCCCCCCCCCCCATACATTTATTATAAGGGCTCCCATAGCGTCACTTCCGGTTCCTGAAGACCTATGTGGCTTTCATATCTTTCTCAATCAAAATCAAGAATGCCTTGACCTTTACAATGTTCCATGATGCGGTCTCCTCCCTTAGATAACATAATTATATCTATTATCCCTCAGATTTCAACCACCAGTACATATTTACCTATTAATTAGACCATGAGTAAATGGATTATTTAGACATCGTCGCAGTCAAAAGAATCAAATTAAGGATATTGGATTGTTTTTTCTTAAATGTCCTGCCTTTTATAACAGTATTAAAAAGTGGGTATGTCCATTCTAACGTGTTGGTAGGTCTACTGTCAGTCAAGATTCGGCCCCCTATTATTGTCTGATAAATCTTCACTATTTGACAGGATACAGAGAAAAATGCATTCAACGCCTGATTATGACCTCTTCTACAATACCTTGAGCTGCAATCGATGGACACTGGGTGACCTCTGAGGCGAAATAGATTAACGATCACTCAAAATATCGGTGTAAGCGTTCACCAGGGTCTCTAAAACAATTGTTTACTTCTTTTATTTATGCAGAATGATTGTGAACTTTCTGTCATAATAACTTTCAAGACAGTCTTGGTTTTGACAAAGAAAATTATGGATGTCACACAGACGCCCTCAAAATCACGAAATTGACTCTTTGGGAGCACTGTTGGTGATAGTGAGCTAAAGTAGAATTCGAGAAAAGACACGATAGAGAAAGCCGGAAAAAAGGGGGGACCGCAGAAGTCATGGACAGAGGGTTATTGTCTAAAGAATGGCTATTTCGAGGCTGAATTAAAATACTCTCTCTGTCCACTTTTCACTTAGAAAACGGTACAATATTAAACACGTTTTTCTGAAAACCCAACTTTAGCAAAAGTTCCTACGAAACTGAGGGAAAATATTGCCAACTCTTTTATTTTGCCCCTTTTGATCACAGCAACTATTAAATTAAGCATGGGTCTTGTGAGGATTTCTACTGTTTAAAAAACAGGAATGAAAAATCATTTGACTTTGGTTGCGGAGCTTATTCATTCAGATTGAGTGAAATGAAAGAAACAGATTGTCATTACAAGAAAAATATTCGCATATCAAAGGCCACTTTTAAGGCACAAGAGCAGCCGGCCAGGAAGCATTAGGGAGAGACGGCTTTATATTTCATGTCCTATGGTTACTTAAATGTCCTCTCTAGCAAATTGTAGTGTTTTGTGCATATTGAAGATTCTTCGGTGTGTTTTATAGTCAATAGATTTCGTTTTTTGTGTTTTCTCGAATCCTTTTTTTTTGGGGGGGGGGGGGTATTGTTATATTCATCTTTAACTTACAAACATGTAGTCATCTGTCCTGTCCTTCTCTCCACAGTTACGCCGGCTTTCTGACCGGTTTTTTCGTCTCCTTCAGCAGTTTTGTCTCCATCTCTGGTCCACTGTTAGCTGCTGGTCTGACCGTCAACGTAAGTTGGTGATCTGCTACAACGATTTGGAAAACTTTGTCGTTGTTATTGTTGTTGTTGTTGTTGTTATTGTTTTCAGAAATCTAAAACCTCTCAGATGAATTCGATTGGGATAAACAATTGAATATGATTTCTATCTCTCATAACAAAACAGGAGGGGGCGTGGGAGGGGGCGACTGATAGCGAGCTTTAACAGACAACATCTTTTTTAGTAAAACGCATGCTGTTTTCTATTGGGGACTGATCTCGTCTAATTTGCTCCGATTTCTTACACTTGGCCTGGGGTGGAGGGTGGGTGATGGGAAGGGGGAGGGGTGGGGG
>JBCEWB010145823.1:0-26431 GCA_039654565.1 Peronia peronii | reverse complement strand
CCCCCCCCCCCCCCCCCCCCCCCCCCCCCCCCCCCCCCCCCCCCCCCCCCCCCCCCCCCCCCCCCCCCCTCAAATCTCAGTCTCACTACATGTATATGATGTCGTCCCTTGATGAAAATGACAAATGACAGGTGTAACTGCGTTCCATCAATTTTTGACAAGTTGAGGACTGAAGTTTCGCTTCTTTTCATATGACCCTTTCTGTTTAAATTTAATTAACATCAAGCGAAATAGGTTTGATATTTTGACAAACAGAAGAGACTCGTAGAAGGTTTACAGCACTATTTAACCCCATTCAGCCAAAAAGTGGAGATACATATAGAACCTTGCCATTCTTTGACGAATAATAATAATAAAAAAAAAGAATGAAAAACAAAAAAAGCGGTTAGCGAAATGAACAGTCGCGTGCGCACACACCAAAGCTAGCTAGAAAGAGAGAGAGAGAGGGGGGGGGGAGGGGGAGAGAATAAAAGACTGAAAGAGTGAGATCTGATAACCCTGTCACAATAGCATGTTGCATCCGCAACCAAATCGGCTATTTTAAATAATACATAGTGGTTTCTTTTTAATCTGCCCCCCCCTTTTTTTTTCCTCCCTATGCCTCCCTCTATCCACGCTCTCTCCCTCTCTTTTGGCACTGGCCTTATCTAAATTCGTGACGAGATAAGGAAACAGCGAAGAATTTAAAAGACAACTCAAGAAACAACTCATGAGCCTATGTGTGTGTGTGTGTGGTGAGTGTGTGTTTTTCTCTGTATATGTATGGTGCCAAGGCACACGCGCTTTTTAATGGATAAATTAAATGTAATCAAACATGATAACGCAGCCCGCTGGCCATATAGGGCAATATTAAGTTAAGCGAGAAACTGCAATGTATTACTTATTTTAATACAATATCTGTACATAGAAATATTATATCAATATATATTACTAAGTGCTAAATTTTTTAACAAGCGTTGTACATGATATATACATATATACATCGTATACATTAAAGATATTTATATGAAATGTCCATTATATTTACTTTAAATATGATCAATTTTATCTTTTATCAATTCTGATAACATTTAAACTCTTAAGTCCGCCCAAACCAGACAGGGCCGTAGTCCTGGCCCCTAAGAGGGGGTGGGGGGCCTGGAGAGGTGGGCTAGGGGTGGGGGGGGGGGTACCCATACTCTCTTCCCTAGCCTCACACAAAAGATCCGGGGGGAGGGGGGGCAGACTATTCCCTTCCCAAGATTATATTTATACTTATGGTATGAAGGAGGTCATGAAAAAATAGGGACCCGGCGAGAGCAAGGGCAGACCAGGAGATTTTGTTTAAACTCGATCTGTTGCATCGACATACCACATTGTCTTGTTGTCAAGTCTGGGCCTGAAGTGGAATATCAGCAGTGCTGTGCCGGGAGGACCCGTGGTAGGGGGGGGGGGAAGCCATCCTCTCCTCGCGGGATACCCGTGGCTATCACTGGCTGTGACCCTCAGGCCAGATCTATCATAGCTATACATGCAAGTGGGAAAGGGTAGGACTGTCCGTAAGACCCACCAGAACCCATCCACGGGACAATATTCTGAGACCCTGCATGTATTGTCCATATGTATTTTCTTTTTCTCCTGAGCCTGCAGTTGCGTACCATACCTAGCCATGGTTGGGCATGGTCCAAAGTATAAGGCCTATCATTTGCTCGGCGATAGTTGGGAATGAATGCGTGCGTGCCTGAGACCATGAAGTACGCGGCGGCGGGGAGGAAAGCCATTCTGCTCCTGCCGCTCCACATGGACAGGTGCTATTAAAAATATAATTATTCCTATTTGTAATTTCAATCAAGTTTTTTTCCCCTTTTTTTCCATGATGTCATCTAGGGGAAGGCGGACAGAAACTTTAATACATGTAGTAAAACAATAAAGGCCTTGAGCCCATTTTTTTTTTTTTAATCTTTTAGCATTTCTTTTAAGCTGCGCCTCAGGACATCTTTGTGATGCGGACATGGATGCGGACAACCTCTGCCGTGGCCCGACGTGCTTACAAGAAAATGGCCGAGATAGTCTTAATTAGAAAGACTGAGAGGCCTACAAAAACTTTACCTCAAGAAATGCATGCAGTTAAATCGGGAAATTTTATCATTGTGGTCCCGAAATTCATTGTCCATCTCGATCGTTTTTACCTTTGTTTTCCATACTGATGTAATTGTAAAACTATACATAATAACACGCCTCTTCTTTTTAGCTAGTTACTCAACAGCCTAGTGTCTTGCCTTTTCCATACAATATGCAATCAAAATGTAATTCAGTTATTTTATGCCAAAATGTAGGCCTATTTATTCTAAAACCATTTATTTTACCAGAAGATTACGATTACTACCCAGCAAATGTTTATTCTAAATAACATATACACTATCACTTCTATTTATATAGATCTATATGCTTGCATATTTTTTTATATGTAAGTTTTCCAGTTTTTGGTTGCGATTTTCCCTTATGTAAAAGTAAAACCTGACTGACGGACATGACTCAAGAGGTCTGATGAAATTACAACGTAGATTATCTGTTTCTTATTCCATCTATAAGCTATGTATTTATAAAAAATAAGAACAGTCTCCTGAACCAGGTTAATTTTTATCCACATTTCGTGATCTCAGTTCTCTGTTGCTCTATCTCCATTTTTCGCATTTTGAGAAAATTGATGTTTTATATTTAGCGACTGTTTTTTCACATAGGAGATAGGACAAGATGATTTTCAGAATCTACCTGTTTGGTCAAGGATCGGTGAAATACAGTAATTACATTACATGTATATGGAAGATTTACTATCCCTCTTTCATATGACATATATATCTCCAAATAGGCCTACACCAAAAGTGGAGATAGAGGAACAAAGAACTGAGCTTACGATTTTTTTTAAAAGTGGACCCCCACCCCCATTGAAAAAAACAACAAAAACATGGTCTACATAGGTGTTGTGTCAGAAACCAAACTTAAATCCTGCCATCATGGAAATTATGGCAAGTATAGTTGCAACAGAAAAGAAGAATCTGATCTAATTTTTTTCAGCTCATCCTCACTCTTTCTTCTTTTATTTGCTTTGTTTTGCTATTTTTTTTGTGTGGGTGTTCAAGATCTTTGAATAAATCATGAACACTTTGAATTTAATTGCCACAACTAGGAAATTATCATCGCAAGCTAAACGGTGTCATTTGAATCTAGTCACTTCTTCCATATACTGTAAAAACCTAAAAAAAAACGAACTTCAGTTGGACCATTTTTGTCACACCAATGCTTACAAAACTGTTGGATACAGGCATGCTTGATTTTTAGGGAGGTTACGATATGAAAGGTTGATAATGTAATAGAAAAAAAATTGAGAGAAGAAGTTGTCACTTGAGATAGGGCAAAAAATAAATATGTGCACTAATACATTCAATTCTCTCCCTCAGTACTGTTCCCTTGCACTCACCTTACTGACACAGGAATATTAAATGAACACAAATAAAACCTGAATGTCATTTTTTTCTTTGATATTGTAATTTGTATTGTCATTACCAATACACCACAGCCAGATGATCACTTGTAAATCTTTAATTTCTTTAAATGGGGATGAAAACAAGAACAAAAAAAAACCCAAAAACTGAAGCAGTTGCAGGTAATTATCTGAATTATCAGTAATAAACTGAAACTGAGTAAAACCAAAAAAAGCTTAATGTCATGTTCAGTTAATAAGTAAAATTCTTCTAAGGCACATCTGTGATTTCCTACATTCAGCAATTTCATGGACATACATAAAGACGTCAACTTCCAAGCATCCTGGGCTAGATAAAGATTGGGTCAATATGCACAGACTGCAATTTATTCAGATCATACGTGATATTATCAGTATCTTATCTTTAAACATATCCCCTCATTATCTTCATACAATATAAAGCTCTAAGAACTTTCCAATCTATAAAGAGCAAATCTATTTCAAGAAAAAATCAAAACTGCATTTAAGAGAATCATGCGAGAAGAAATATCACTGATTGAGAAATGACTTAGAACAACAAAGAAATAATGCAATACAATGACTGACTGATTAAATAAATAATCCACAGTTTTATTTGACTATAATATAGACAGAGCAAGTAAGCAGATTATGCCTATGTATAATATCTCACTACAAACTCGAGCACAGAAGCATCACAGCACTGTAAAATAAATTTCAAACTAGTGTCAATACTAACTGGACAGAGTTTGATGTAAAAGAATATTTGATTATGAAGCTAAGAGTCATAAACTAGATGTACATTATTAACTCTATTTTCTGCAAA
This sequence comes from Peronia peronii, assembly GCA_039654565.1. Classification (NCBI taxonomy): domain Eukaryota; kingdom Metazoa; phylum Mollusca; class Gastropoda; order Systellommatophora; family Onchidiidae; genus Peronia; species Peronia peronii. The sequence goes on along the minus strand of JBCEWB010145823.1, from coordinate 22,127 downwards.
ACAAATGTACACTTAATTATATTTTCAAAAACTGATTTGTTAACAACAGACAAGGCCATAATTTTGATGGATTACATGTTGCACAATCTAGTGAAATGATCCTGATATCAAATTTTCCATGCTATAATACCAGTAATAGAATTATGGATGTCAATGATAAGGTGAAGTGAGAGCACTTTACTTTAGTGAAAAAAATTATGTTGCTATGACATTTGTGTCGAGACATCCATATTCAAAGTTGCTTTCTGTGACTCTATCATCATTAAAGTCCAATTTTCTAAACACCATTGCAGCCTGCTTTGACACCCGTCATTGCACTTGGTCGCATAACAAGATCTATAATAAAAAATATTTTGGGCATTAAGGAAATATTTGTGACAGCTTTACTATTTTTTTCCCCACATAACAAACATACATGCATTACAGTTATACTGTCCCTTACCTCAATTCCCATGCAGTTAATTCCACTCCAAACGATACACAAGCATATAAAACATTTATCTTCAGATCTGTTTTGATCCTACTGCATGTTAAATAAAAACAAATATCAAAAGGAGTATCCAGTCTTAAACAAGCTAAATGGGCTTTGAAGGTACAAATACGATTCCTTTCAGTCAAAATAGAGCCCTATAAACAAAAACTATTGGTTGCTTTCTATAACCTGTAAGTATTTTCAGGTAAATTAATTCCCAGAACATTGCAAACATCAACATGTTGTGGACAAGATGTGCAGTTTACTACATACATTAAAACTATCACATAAAAGATCCCCAGGCATTAAACAACATGAGGCAAAATCAATAATAATGGCTTCAGATTCGGAAGTATGTCTGCAAAAAAATCCACAATATTTCCAAGTACACAAACTAATATTAAACACAACACTGAGATTCTTCTCTGAGACATTAATAGCTATAAATCACAATGTATTTGTGTGCACATATCACAGTGGTATGACTGAGTGTGCAGGAGGGGAATCTCATCATGAACAAGAAAGAAAGTGGGAAACAACTACACATTTACATGTACAACAAAAGACGTAAAACATTGTTTACCTTAATGCGTTTTTGAACAGTTCAAATTTAGTTGTCTTATCACAGCAAATTGCTAGCTTTATCACTGGTTAGCAGAATGAGTTTTTATGTCCTTGAGGAATCAGAACCCTTAATTTTCAGAAGATTACATTTCACATCAAAACGTTTGTCAGGATTGTTAAAGACAATTTTTGCAGATTGCTTTGAGAGATCGGTAAAAGGTTGACTCTTTTTATCAATTTTGTGCCGACTGCCTCACAGTGCAAATTGCAATGTGCAATAGGGAATTGGAAATTTATCTTCTTCTGTCACAGAAAGTGTTTCTGGGCAACAGGATTAATTCAATTACTACAGAAACAGTTACCCTCTATAAAAACCTCATGTGTTTTTTGCACTGTTTGAGTTTGCATTTCCTCTCTACAATGTCAATTAATCTAAACTGGGGAGCATGTAAAAATAAGGCCAACAACTGGTGGAAGGTATGGAATCAAGAAAGTGAATGATAAGTAACACTGTATGACTTGGAAATAAAATTCCAAAGACAATATACATGGTATTTCATTTCAACTTTATGCAGTTTTCAGAAGGTCTGAATCTTGATAGAGATTGCAATACAGTGCAATCCGGTTATATCGACATCGTAGGGATGTCTTCATAATAAAGAGAAAGGGTTTATGAGAAGTAGATTAAGGTCAGAGTCTTTCTCTTCATTTTTGAAGGCTTGTCTAGATCTATCACTATCAGTGTATTGCCTTATTGTTATCGAGAATACAACACTGTGCAGTCTTGACAAATCTGAGTAAAAATTCCAGTACAATAAGGTAATAGCCTTACAAATGAAAGGCCCACATGCATGTTAACTGTGCAGCACCTTGTGCTTCCACCAATCCATTGTAGTTATCACTGGTAATAGTAAGCTAACTAATCCAGCTCATCTACGGCTCAGCTAGACACAATAATGCTGTCATAACAAAACCTTCGTACCACGTAACAATGTGGTATCAGCCCGTGCACACAAGTGAAACAGATAATTGCCATTACAATAAACTTCTGTCAGCGACATGTGGCTTCATGTTGTGTGTACTAAGAATATAGTACACACCAGGCATGTCAATATAAAAGAACGACAGCAAAATAATGTCAGTATAGGGTGATTCTATTTATGGTAATATAGAGAAGAAAAATGAAGATCCAAAATGTATGCTGAGATAAGAAGAATGCAGATATAAGCAATGTCAATTTATGTCAATGGGACTATACTATATTCAGCATTCTGATGATGTTTTCACAGATTTACTAATTATGCACTGATCTAAATAAAATCTATTATCTCTGAGCAACAATTTATTTTGAGAATGTGTTGACTGTAATCCCAGAGATATCTGACATGAAAGCAGTATCACAACTGATGACATGATCAAGTGTGCATTAGAGAAAACTTTCTCACACCTGAACTGAAGAAAACTTGATGAAGTGAAAGGAACGAGAAAGAACACACTCCTGATAACTTATCGACTGCCGCCTTTTCTAAAAATAATTCACTTTTTAATGAATATGAATATGAGAGAGTATCAGAAGGTCATACTCTCTGTCCATTGTTTACATCATTACATTCAACACTTTCTAAATTTATATTTTCCTTCCTCTCCCTCATAGGCGGTTATTAATTTATGTTATTTTTCAGCTCTTGTCAAATTGTGAGCTTATATGATTCAAGATACAAAGAAAACAAATTTCACAATCTCATTAAAGTGTTAAAGGTAATGATGTAAACAGTGGACAAAGAATCTTGATCTTTTGTCACAGTGTCATGTACAAGAGTGTGGTTGAACAAAGACAATTACATGACTCTCTTTGATCTTGTGTTTACATAAACAAAGAGCACAACCAATATCACCACTCCAAACAGAACTGGTAAAGCTACTTTCCAGAACTTTTGCTTCATTTCCAGATTTTCAATTTTTCTCTCCCTCTTTTCTTTCCTTGTTTCCTTCACTTTGCCTTTAAGTTGCCTCATTTTCTTTTCACACCTCAACTATACTCTGAAAAAAAAAAAAGTAAAATAAGAGTGATTATGAAATTTACTAATACTAATACCCCATGTTAAGTATACCAAAAATACCACAAACATCTTATTACCAATTTACAACCCCTTGATTTGTACCGCTAAAAACCAAAAACTAACAATACAACTAAATTTGCTTCAGCTGAATATAACCCTGCATGATAATTGATATGTAATTTACATTCTTTTATTGACCCATTTTCATGAGTTGTGCAAGTCAAACTGAGATCTGACAAAATTTTTATGAAATTATAGGGTCTTTTCAAATCTTACGCAACATGTATCTATGGTCAAATCATTTATTTCTTTTGAAATATTTTGAAAATGTTTTTCCATTTTAAAACATTTATTGGTGAGCAATCTCAATGAGTGCATGAAATATAAAGACAGAAAGGTCAGATATACATCCATTCTACACTGCATCAAGCTTTGAGATTAGATCTACATACTGGTACTTCCCATACTTGATGGTGTTAAAAGGGGAGGGGCGTCCTAGAGGTGTTTTTTTTTATCATTAAAGGTAGACTATTTTAACCTTTTCCATCAAATTCGGCATGTTCAAATAAGAGGAAAACAGTGAAAAAAATCGAGTTTTTTTATATGGCTGCCATAGCAATGCCGCCATATTGGATTTTGGCATTTCTAAATTGACTGATTTTAAAATCTATCTCCTCCGTCAAATATCAATGGAAATTGATAAAACTTAGTGAACATATTGTTTGACATATCTAAAAAGTTACATATTTTCAGCCCTCCTTATGTAATAGAAAATTTTCAAGACATTTTCGAAAATGCCAAGTAACAAAAAATCAAATTTCGCCGTTTTTTCACACTAAAAACCCATTTTTCTCGAAAACTTACTAACCGAATGGGCTGCGCATAAGTACGGTTTTTAGTCTTGTTATGAAAATGAAGTATACCAAATTTGATTAGAATCGGTTCCAAACAAGATACCCAAAAAAATGTCCAAAAACCAGGTTTTGCGAAAAACGCATTTAACGTTTTTTTTCATCAAAAAATGAACATCGAGAATTTTTTATTCGGCTTTCAGCCTTGATACAGCACTTTTTCACATACTAGCCCTCTGTCCTTGACTTCTGTGTCTCTTGTTGCCGTTTTCCGGCTTTCTGGATGTATCTTTTCTCGAATTTTGCTCCCTACCCCCCATCATTATAAAGGCTCCTGTAGAGTCACTTCCGGGTTCTTGAGGGCCTGTATGCGCCCCCCGTATTTTTTGTGGTCCAAACCAAGAGTGTTTTGACCTTTACTATGGCATATAGTCCGCAACTGAGCTCTGAAGCACCAGAAAGAAAGGAAAATTTCACAATTTATATGACGTGGAAATTCATTTTAGAACGCTAACACTGATAATCTGCATGATCAGCAGTTTTTTTCACCTCATAGTGGTCATCCAATGTCCATCCCTGGCACTAGGGTTCATGATATTGCTAGAAGAGGTCATAATCAAGTGTCTTATACACTTTTTGCCTATATATAATCATATAGCGATGATCTATGACTGCATGTAGTAGCCAGATGGAGCCAAATCCTGGTTGACAGTAGGCTAGGCCTACCGTTGAATGACCATTGGTCAAACACATTAGAATGGACATATCCACTTTTTTATATCATTTTTATACACAGAAAAGGCAGGGCTTTGAAGAGAAAACAAAAATCCAAAATCGCATTTTTTTAGCAAAATCCATATTTCAGGACGCAATGATGGTCACACATGTGTTTGTGATACTAAATAGTGTAGAAGATACAGTTTTAAATCAAAATACTTAAAGAAACGTTCATATTGAAGTTAGTCAATGCTTTCATTGTCGTAGTAGTACCGACATTTAAATGCTGAGTATCAACACAATGGAATATAATAATTTATACTATAATATTTAAGCCACAGATCCATGTGGCAAGGACATTGATATCCAAATATTCAGTCAATGACTCTAGTCTGAACCACAGACATAACAATATAACTAGACCTAGCGCGACATCAGTTCTTCCTGTACAATTTGAATAGAGCTTCTGTGCTCAGAGGCAGGGACCCGACTGCACTATGGAAGTAAGTGTGTATAGCAAAAAAACTCCACTAAAATCACGAGATGAGGAGGAAATTATGACTAAAACTTTTTGCTGTGAGTGGCAGACTTAAAACATTTAGAGCCTATTCATCCTGATGCCCTTTAAATAATAAAAGTAGTGTTTTTTATTAAATTACAAGAAAAAAAAATAAATAAATGGTAATACCAACAAGCTGATATGAAAAGGAGACTAAAGGAAGGCCTTCTGAAATTTACCATGCATTAGGCCTGATGGCAATCGGTGAGTCAGTCGAAATCGGATGATTTAAAACAAAAGAGATAATGAATAAATACAAGAAAGTCAGTTTATTTGAGTTGTAAATGCATGAGCAGAAAACAAATGCAGTGCTTCTGTAAAAACGTGCACAAAGGAAGAGAACAAGATGGACCCAGACACAGTCCAACATCAGCAAACAAGATCCCATTTACTTTTGGTGTTCGATGTGAAAGATGTAGATGCTTGAGTACACACTCACATCACCTTGGACACTATAAAAATGCAAGGAGATAGCAAAAAGACTTTAGGTAATTGCACATATTATTTTTTTAAGTTTCAGTTTATTTGCTTCATTTCATGTTCAGTCTGTGGTAGAGTCTTGAGGCAGAAGTTCCGTTGTGACATATCAACCTGAAGAATATGCATATTACTTAGCTCTTCAAGCAGACTTTCTTTTCCTCTCTATCCTTGTCACCTTTTTCTTGAATTTTTATTTTATTTTTCTTTATGATGTGTGTGTTTTTTTTTAAAAACATATATCAAACAAATTGACCTTCTCTTATTTCTTCTTTATCTCTTTTGTTTTAAATCATCCATGTTTTCATTTCTTACTTCCCTGCCTTTTTTCTTTCGACTGACTCACTGATTACCATCAGCCTAATGTGTGGGAAATTTCCGAATGCCTTCCTTTAGTCTTCTTTTCGTATCAACTGTTAGTGCTACCATTTATTTATATATTTATTTTCCCCTAATTTAATCAAAAACATTACTTTTATTATTTGGAGGGCATTAAGGTTCAATAGGCTCTAAATGTTTTAAGTCTATCATTCATAGCAAAGAGTTTTAGCTCTAAATTTCTTACCCACCCTGTGTTTTCAGTGTTTTTTTGCTTTATGTGCTTCTTTCCAAAGCCCGATTGGCTTCCATAGTTCAGCCACATGAAGATCATTCAAATTTGGGCATGGCCGTCAATAGCGAAAAAGAGGCTGTATGGGGTCTAGTTATATTATTATGTCTCTGGTCTCAACATATGTAATAGTAAAATGTAGTAAGGTTGTGCATATTACACTGGCCTGATTGCACTAGAATATATTTTTAAGTTATCATCTCCAACTTTTCTGTTCTTAATAATGTTGATGAATCAACAAAATACACTATAAACACTGGAACATGCCTATAGGCTAGAAGTAAATGAGATGTTATCATATTATATAAATTCAAATGTAAAGTAGGCTTAACAACAAATGTTGTTCTCAGACAACTTAAGCATGCAGTACTAAACATTTGCATTACGTTCCTGTGACTTTACTGTCTTTAATCTTGCAGCTAACATCCTAGTCTCTCTTGCATTTTTTTTTTTAACTTTCTTTGTCCTTGATTCCATTTGTTTGGTTTATAAAAAAAATAATAATAAAATAACAGAGCAACGTGAAACTGATATAACATACTATGTGGCAATCAATTCAGATTAAATATAAAAATAACAATAATAGAAATCCTGTCATCATATCAGTAAGGACAAAATTTATGACAAACTGGATCTAGATCTAGAACTAAAATGACGAGCGCTTTTTGTTCGGACTTACCAATCACACACTATGATGACTATATCAACAAGGTAGGCACTAGCGTTGTGATGTGCCAGCGTGGCAGGCCGACCTTGCGGCGACACTCCGGCCAACAATTCAAAATACAAATGTGTGCTTGTTCCTACACTTATGACAACATTGGTTGAACTCCTGCAAAGCCCTTCATCCTCTAGATGAAATGACGACACAGTGAAGCTTGCAGCTGGGTAGACCAGAGCAGAAAGGACACGCCCACTTTTGGATCTTTCTATTGATACGGATGCCGTATAGAAAATCATCATCATAGACACTGTGATCATCATACAATATTGTGCCCTATTTCAACTACAGTGGTTTATTTTGTAATGATCAGTCGACAACACCAATTGGTCGTCTTAGGTCAATGATTTGTATAAATCCTCACTCTTAAGGCCATTTCTCTCAACAGAAGACTATATTCAAAGAAAACCTCAGACACAAAACCCCCGCCCCCTTTCGTTTCAGACACATACGTACTCTCTCTCACACACACACAGAGTGGACAAATTTAAACATCAATGCAAGCCGGCAGGTAAACAAGTAAAAACAACAATAACAAACCCCCCCCCCAAAAAAAAAAAAAAACCAAAACAAACAAACAAAGATAATAACAATACCAAAAGATGAAACTGCTTTTCAAAAAGTTTGTCAAGGAATTCTACAGGTATTATATAGTAATGACTACAGGCATGGTAGATGTATAAGAATAAGATGTGTGAAGCTTTGGGTTAGTTATTAATTATTCAGTTTATTAATGTACCATATGAAGGCGTGAATAAAAAAAAAAGCGAATGCATTTTCATGAATATTTTCTTTCGGTTTCTGTATTTTGTGTTTTGTTTCATAACTTTTTACAGCCGCGTGTTAACTTTTTTCAAGTAAAGCATAATCCCTTCCCTTAAAATGAAGAAATATGTGCATTTCCCCATCATAACAATATACTGATATTATTTTTTGTGTTTAAAAATATGCTTTGAAACATCAAAGTCACCTTTCATACCGATGAATCAGAGAGAATAAAAAGATTTATCTATAAGGACATCTTGTAACCTGATCTTTTTAGGAACAAAACAAACACTCGTTCTTTAAAATATCTTTTAAATTAAGAAAAATACTTTATTGGTCTACGCTGAGAACTCCTATAACTATACTTTAAGCTAGCTAGGCGTATCAAGAGGGATCCTGAGAATCTAAAAATCTGATTGACCATTGAAATGGATGTCGACGGATGATTTGATTTAGTAATGGGAGCTTTGAGGAAATGCCAACTCTTGATAGTGGGAAACAATGTTTTTATAGTTAGGCAAGACTTGTAATTTAAATACATGTATCAGCACTATCATTAGCTAGGCCTTGGTGTTCACAGTGTTTTCAGCATAAGCATTTAGATCACGAGTAATTCGACAGATTCAAAATATGACGTTTTCGCATGTGACGTTGCCAGTCACTGGACTTCTCAAAGTAAAGCTGGAGGCTGTCTGCGGCTGCTATTTCAATGGCAGCTGGCCGTGACAGTCAAACGAATCTTTTTTAAAAATGAACAAAAACTAAAGCAGCTATCAATCTGGCGTGTAAATAATCCTACAGAACAAAACCCCACAGATGCGTGGTAACGTTTTTGATGTATTTAAGCTTACATTAGATCTACACTTTATAAGTGAGAAGCGCAATTCACCTTTATCGTGAAGGCCACGTAAGATGAGCTTCCCAAGTTCCCATTGGATGATTGTATCAACATGGCTGCGCCCATGGCCGCACTGGGAATTTAAATGCACTTCTAAAGTTCTAGAATCATTTCGATTTATACTCCCAAGTTGTTATAATTTACGCAATGCTAGAAGCTCATTGAGTGAACCAACAGTTTGTTGAAAGCATTGTCACACAAAGTAAGTGATTTTTCAAAAAGCCTGTCCTTCGTAGGCCTATATATAAATCTAGACTCTAGATCTCAAGACTGTCGACTAGGCCTAGTCTAGATCTAGACTAGATCTATATAGATCTAGATCTAGATTCTAGATCTAAATTAGATCTGGATTTTTGGATTTAGGTCATTACAAGTTGTTATTAAAACAATGTTCTCAAATGTTAGACTCCAGAGCATAAACATAGAGATTTACTTGCAGAATGAAAATGCATTTGGACATCAAATTAGAATCTAGAATTAGAATTTAGACTGTAATTTATTATTATCATGATTTTTTTCATTATTATAGATACAACTGAAAAGGGCCCACTGAGATTCTACGCTATTTTTAATAAATTGAAATCAGTAAATCTAGATTCTGGATCTATCACTAATAATATCACTTTATTCTTTAGTAATTAGTACAGTGGTCTCCACCAGCCGCCTAAGACTAAGAGCCTGGTCCGCCTTAATTCTAGAACTGTGACCCAGCCTAAGGGCTTCAAAGCGAAGCTTATCAGTCTTGATCGTAGGTGCCAGTGCTTAACCTCAGGATGTTTGTTTTGATACAGAGACTCCGCCTTGACTTCAGAGTGACACAATGCAGGCCCAGACTGACCACCTTACTGACCGTCCAAGGTCTTCCTCTAATCGCCCCCCCAACTCCACCCTTTCTTCACATGTAATACAATTTGCAATGAGCCAATGGTAGGAGAAGGGGTTGTATTGTTGTATTCATAAAAGACATGTCAATTTCATGTAGGTGCCAATTTTATCACCCCTCGTCACATAGACCATCATACCCATTATAGATTTGTTCATAACCTAATGTAACTGCTTGGACCAAATCACTTCATAGTGGTTTACGTTCACGTTATAAAATCTCAATGTAAACTGCAAGCTATCATCCCTGTGATCAGATCAGTGAATGTAGACAGGGTAGCAGTGACTACAAAGCAATAAAATGTGGTCTAATGATATGATGGCACGAAGTGAGAGCACAAGAGAGCTATCTGATATAAACTAAGATACATGATGGTCAATGTGAAACTTCTGAGTGGGTCAAGTGGTCAGGGGAGTCTGCATTAGTATTCAAAATGGTATAAAGAGACTAAATCTGTTTGATATTCATCTCGCTCATTTCTTTTGATTGTAGTTTTGGACTACTTGAGAGGACTTGAGTGGGCCATATAGCCCTTGATTTCTGTTCTTTTCTTCTGTTTAAGAAGATTTCATCTTTGGACATAGAATTTCTCACTGTTCTATTAGTTCCCTTTATCTTTTGAAGGAGTGTCTGTTGAGCTGCGCATACTTATTAAGGTGACAATTTGACACCTGAGACCAATACACCCCAAGTTTAACAATAGTTTGACAAAATTGGGAAGGTAAGCTGCTTTAATTAAGTCTCAGAGAATGGCAAAAGGTATCACAGAGGAGCCAGTCAGTACATATAAATACCACCATCGCACTATTGAGTAGCCTGTGGTATAAAGAGCCTGTCTGTGTTGTGAAATGGAATTTTTTTTCTATAATTTACCCCTCTAAGAACCCGCTCCCAATTAAAAAATCCTCCTAGGAGCCCGGTGTCTGGCGAAGTTATACGAGTACTTAGGGTGTAAGTTCACTGTTGACTTAAGAGAAATACAGTGCTAGGTGTGCAGTAAAATAAGGATGGGGATGGAGGAACAAGTAGACAAAGTAAAGGAGTAGAAGTGATGGTTGATTTATGATGCATAATCAGGGACTAACCAGTAAGCATTTCTTTGTTTAACAACACATGGGATAGCACCCGTAATTGGCTCTGTGTATAAGGAGGAATAAGTTCAGCATCTAGAGTTATATTCCTGCTTTGGTCAGGCTGGCTATTTTTAAACACCTGAGTCACTCATGCAATTATCTATCCGTTTGATAATATAGCAATACATGTATCATGTTGTCATTCAGTAGTGATACCATTACGTGAAAACTTACTCGACGTTTGAAGGCTGGGCATTATTGCTGGAATTATATGCTGAGAAAGGTCAGAAATTGTTAGATCTATTTATAACACAGGGAAGAAAGCTGTTCTTAGTCGCATAGATAAATCTTTAAGTAACGGTAACAATCAATTAATAGTGGTAATGAAGACAGTCTGTGGTCAGACGGGTTGCGTAACTTTTCAATCCACCTAAGAACTCGCTTTTTTGTCTCCTGGCAACCAGACTCTTAGGTGGAGACCACTGAATTGGCTTTTGAATTATTCTACTATTGTTGGTATGTAGATAAAGTTTAGATCTTATGGCCCTTTACTTTGATATTCTAAAATTTTTTTGATTCCATCATGAGCATTTTGTGACATTTTTCTCCCCAAGGAGCGATTCAGAATGGTGAACAGAAGAAGAGAAGGAAATTATGGCATTCTTATGCTTGGCGCACAGCTTCTTAATTATGGACTTGAAAATATTCCACCAGCCACCCTAGCACTTATTGCTGGTCAGACTGCAATTTTTCTGGATTTTTTCCCAAAATACTTCCCTTCCCCCAATGATGTCTGTGTAAGTTCTTATCTAGGTAAGAGAAGTGATCATGTCAATGTTTGATCCATACGTAGACATTGCTGTTACTTGCTGGCGAAGAAAAGTTTTGATATGTATGCCAGCCAGAGTTAGAGATGCAACCAGTGAAATTAACACAATTCTGTCAGTCTGTTGTGTAATTCCCAAATGGCAGATTACTAAGATCACAGTTTGCGGCTGTGCTTGGTTAAAGAGACAAGTCATGATTGAGACAAAAATGTTCATAACGTGAAGCAGATTTATAGAATAATCTCAATATATGTTGCAAAGGAAAAAGTCTCATCTTGATTGTCAGATCTATTTATTAACCTTTAATTTTATATATATTAGTGCAGTTCTCAACTCGGCATTTATCATTCTAAATGAATTCTAAGACTTGATATTCATATTAAAAGAGCACAATATGAAGACAACCTCCGTTATGAGAGCAGTGATTGCACAGTGACGTTGTCACTGTGTTAGATTAATTTTGATATAAATTGGTGAGAAGAAAGCCGATTGTCTCTCATTGGGTTTTATGTGGAGATCTTGCTCCTGATGAAGAACACATGAAAATCTAACTCACGTTTTAATGTGAGAGGGCAAGGGCAAGAACCCTGACAATATGATTAAAATTATTTCAGTGTGGTTAACAAAGGACATTGCAGAAGATACAACAATGAGATGTTGACTGTGCACTTCTTGCATTTCCAATTGTAATGTACCTTCATGGTTAAACTAACAAGTCTTTATTTACAGTATTATTTATAATAATAATTTATTGCTATAAAAAGGATGTCTTACGGTAAAATTGCAAAAGAAGTCAGACTTTAGTTAGGCATGGTTCCAGCACTGCAATGTTAATCTAGTTGCTGTGTACATCATCAGTTTATATGGTACTATCATAGGCTAATACATATAGTCACTAGGCTAATCATTAAGAAAACAATGGTTATAAATCGGTTAATTATCATTATTCTAATCTATGAATTAAGAACATCTCTTCATAAGTTTGTGTCAGGTTTTGAGAAATGCTTTCTTTTTTTTTTTTTTCAGTTCTTCATCGTGGAGATTGGCGGCGGTTGGTGCTGTCTACATTCACCCATGGATCAGATATGCATCTGTACTTTAATATGCTGAGTCTTTTGTACAAAGGCAGTTTTTTGGAGCGTTACTATGGCACACCTTATTTTATCTATTTAGTATCTGTGTTTTCTGCTCTAACCAGTGCTACCTATGTAGGCATTGGAGCATTGTTAGGACGTTGGCTCCATGAAAGTTACTTGGCTACATGTGCTGTGGGTTTTTCAGGTTTGTATTTTATCTATTTTTTTACTCTGTTACACTTCACTAAAGCAAAAAAAAAGTCATTTTATTGGTTATTTCATTCACTAGAATGATGAAGAGACAATAGAATGTATAGCCTTGGGAACAGATTTTTAAAAAATTAAGCTGTTGCTGTAAGGATAGTCATTGAAAATTCTCGACCCATACTTAATGTGTGTTTGTGGAAGATTAGGATAGACATAGCGCCAGTTTGGTGATTGCTCCCAACTATAAACATGGACATGATGTTTGCAGTGTCAAAATATTGGAGAAACAAATGCAAATATATATATCGAATATTGCTTCAGTCTAAGAAAAAAAAATCCTGTAAATGTGAATGTAGGCTCTTTCATATGAGATTTTAAAATTATGTGACAAGAAATACTGTATATAAGGTTATGAGACAAGCAATATAGAAACTTATTAGAGACAATTATGGAATAATTGATTTTTCATTTTTGCCTCCACATGAAATTCTGATGAATAGTTAATACTTTTTATTGTCAGATCTTCAGAGTCTTATGAGGAAGTTGACTTTTTAGCCATCACTGATTTTTGGTCTACATATAATATGAAAAGCTAGAGATATGAAAAACTAGGGACTAAGAAATTGTCTGTCTTTTTAATGAAAATGGATCAGCAGCCCAGAAAGTTAATATATCTACACTGTACAGGTGTCCTGTTTGCCTTGAAAGTCCTGACCACCCAGTACTCCCCACCTGGGGTCCAATATGCCTTTGGGGTGATCCCTGTCCCTAACAAGTACATGTTCTGGGCAGAACTCATCCTCATTCAGCTGATGGTGCCAAATGCTTCCTTTGTGGGTAAGTCAGTGATTTGTTGTCTTTTGTATGTGAATCAGTATTACAAATCTATACAGAGGTTTCAGTTTTGTCCTTATACATATATATATATATATATATATATATATATTCACAATCGAGCCTTTGAAAACTTCAGTTTTTTGGGTATTAAAAAACGTGTAAAGATTTCCATATTTACAAGGGAATAGGACTGCCAAGGGGATATAACCGTGACAGTACTAATTTGGTCTGATCGTAACAGTATTGTAGAAAGTAGAGCCCCTCAGTTCATCTACATGACATTCATTGTCTTTCGGACAGTGTATCATCACCCTGCCATGTCGCTGTGTGTGCATCGCATCACGTTGGCCCAGGTTATGGTTATTCCTTTGCAATATAGACAGTATGTTACCATATTACTCACTCCCATTGATTCATTTTCAGTGAGACCCAAATTTAGACCTTTACTATACACTGCCTATCCCTACACTCCAGCATGTGTTTCTCTTATCACCAACAGCCTGGGGCAAGCAACGAGACAAAAAAAATTGGCTTAATTAGACTTTGAGATCTTGTAGATGACAAGGAAATCATTCAAGAAATGCATATTGAGAGCTCGAGAAATTCTTGGTAACAATACAAGGGGAACCTAAGAATTTAAATGGGGCTGATAATGGCATTCAGCATTTCCATGAATTGGAGATTAGTATATTCGAGTTTTCTGTGCCCAACGTATTGATTAAGTGCTTCTCATGTTTACTATAGTATATTTTCCATTGTCTTTTCTAGCAGTGGAAAACCATTGTGCCTTCTGTTTAGCAGGATGATGGAAGTTACGCACCTGTTCAAATCAGTGTGAAAGCATTTGAATGCTATCTTTCATAGTGTGTTTGATGAATAATTTATGTGTGATTTTGAGGAAGGTGAAACATATGATTTACCCTGAACATGAACAGGGTTCAGTGCAATTTCTAGACGTAAAAATTGGTTTTATGAATTACGGAACTACCCTTTTCTTCCACTTCATCATGAAATGATTTGGCCAACAAGGTGTAAATATCTGAAATGCTTACTGAAAATGAATAAAGCATTATGTTCTGGTGTGACAAAATTTGTGATCAAAGTATTTTTAACAGCATTCATCTATTTTCATGACGGCTTGTGACAAGAAAAAATGAGAGTACTAACAGGACTATCAGAAACCAATTTGGCAACTGCTGGAGTATAATCAGATCCAAAATCAGAATTACCAATTTAATCATGGGGGGGTTTTCTCATCCATGTAAAGCTGTTCTTAAACAGTGGGGAATTGTACATTTGTGAGCTAAATCTGAATCCAAGCCACTGTTCATAAAGCACCGAATATGAGATTCATTTTGCAGATTAATTGATAATAAATTAGATTTATGACAGAATTATTGCTATTATTGCACTTGATAATAATTTAATCTAATTTGACTGTGAGAATGAAGTTACTTGATATAGTGCTTCTCTTGATGACTCTTCATAAAATATGTATATGCTTATATTTGTTTTGTGAAATATTTGTAACTTTTTAATGAAATGGGTGAAGATCAGAAATAGCCACCAAAAGATAAAACTTGCTATTTTGATGTAGACCTGAACATGGTGATGTCTCTTTGTTGTGGCATTACAGGGCATCTTGCAGGCATCTTGGTGGGTCTTCTGTATACTATAGGGCCAATTAAGTTCCTCATGAATCTCTTCATACCTCCAGGTAAGACTTTCAGATATTACCTCTGTCTAACTGGTCTTGTCTTCCTCTGTGGCATTTGATCTCCCCACAGAATGAAATAAAATGGGTGTCTTTGTTTATATCATACATGGCATTTGAAATTCGTCTGACAATCTTAGAAATCAATTATTAACCCTTTGAACCCTGGTCACCCTGAAAAACCCCTGTCCCTGGTGTTCTGGGCCGAGAATGCACATTTCTTGTTTTATGTTCAATATCTTTTGTAAACACAAGCCTCAAACGTGATCATGGGCGCAGACATTTGTAATCACCATAGTTATAAATATTCTTACCCCAAAGCGACCTATTAGATTTATTTTTAACTGTAGTGGATGTGCAGGACTGGGGTAAGTGTGTCAGCCTGATCTACTGGGCTGTGGGGAATTTGACACCTGAAAATCTGCCCGGTGTACCGGGCTGTAGGGTTCAACGGGTTAAAGCAGAAAAAATATTATCAGTGTTTTTGTCTATAGATCCATTCCCCGTTTGTGTTTACTCCGGTGTGAAAAAGGGGGACGGAAGCGAAGCGGTAGACTGACGTCATAATTCCCTGTTTGTGTTTACTTCCGTGTTTGGAGTGGCCCCGTGAACTCGGAAGTATAAAAAAAGGAGGAGGAGGTGGGCACCAAACAAACCGTAATTAGCTCAAGCTCTCTACCACTAAGGGTTTGTTAAAACAATGTCTGAAAGCAGTTGGATCTGTGCTCCCCACAAATCAATGCTAAAAAGATAGATCAGACCCAAAAATTAATGATACTCTTTTCAACCAAGTTAGGCCTACCTTGAATTGTCGTGCTGTGATCATCTAGATCTAGATTTAGAAATCTAGATGCTGGTCTCGCACATCAAGTCTGCCACAAGGTCAGCAAACAAAACGGGTAGAATTAACTTGTTATTATCATTCTGTTGCACTGATGTTGTAAGGTACTCTTGGATACAAGCAATTTTCCTCTTTAGCCATTGCTGTGCAATAAAAAAAAAAGTGGGGGGCAGAAGTGGAAGTCTAACATCATCATTCTGGAGAAAAGGGAGGTAGAAGAGGAAGTAGAGACCACAGAATAGGCAGAGAGACTCTTAGGTGGATTGAAAAGTTACGCAACCCGCCTGACCATAGATTGTCTTCACTACTATGATTAATTCCCGTTAGCTGAAGATTTTACTATGCAAATAAGTACAGCCTTCTTCCTTGTGTGTGTGTGTGTTGTAATTAGATCTAACAATTCCTGACTTTTTTTAGCGTATAATTACATCAATAATGCCCAGCTTTTAAATGTTGAGTGAATTTTCACATAACAGTATCATTGTTGAAAACATGATATTGCTGTGTTAATCCACGGATAATTGCACAAGTGAGTCAAGTGTTTACAATAGCCAGACTGACCGAAGAAGCAAAACAACTGACCAGTCAGGAGGCTACACTTACTCCTACTAATTCATAGAGCCAGTCACAAGTGCTGTCCCACGTTTGTCAAACAAAGAAATGCATACATGTTAGTCCACAATCTGGCCTGATTATGCAGTCATATATCAACCACCACTTCCACTCCTTTGTCTACCTGTTTCCTCCACGCCTGTCCCCATTTTTCTGCACATCGAGCTCTATGGTTTCTCTCAAGTGGACAATCTGATGTGAAATTACACTGTAAGTACTCGCATGTCTTGGCCTGACTCCGGGCTCTTAGGTGCATTTTTTATTTGGAACCCGGGTTCTCAGAGGGGTAAATAATGGAGAAAAAATTTTGTTTCACAACAGACCCGGAGGTGGGCCCGGGCTCTTAGGCGGCGTGTTCTTAGGTGGAGACCACTATATAAAATTTGTATTGTATATGTGGCCTTTTAGGAAGTTTTGATAATAATTGCACTCTAATCCTGCCGACAGCGCCACTTGTAGTCTTTTGGATTTTGATTGCAAACGTGTAGGTGTTGAAAATAAACATAAATTAGATGAGGAAATGAGTAGTGAAGGCCAAAAACATAGATAAGGATTGGGCTGTTTTAATCTGTTGTAAATCCAAGTTTAACAGATTCCAGTAATAATGAGACAAATTTGCAGTTTACAAGTTAGTAATTCCTAAATCTAAGTTGAGTTCTAAAGCTCTGCTATATAGAATCACAATTTGACTGTTTCAGTGATTTTTTCTTAGACATGAGTCGTCTTGTAACTATATGAAGTTCTCAATGTACAGTTCATTTGTGTTGTACCTCATGGCCCAAGGGGTGAACCTTATTAGGGATGAGTCTTGGACTTCTTAGGAGATGTCTGTGTGATGACTCAGTCCCACTTAAGGGATGAGTCACCGGATGACTTCAAAACACTTAGGACAACCCTCAGGGGACAACTGACTTACTAGTCAAATGACTGGCTTTTTAGACTATTTGACAACTCCTTCTCAAAGAAGTTTTTGCGTCTGATCACCATAGGATGTCGTAATATCCTGACATAGTCATGACTAAGACCGGAAACATTTTCACAGTAATCAAGATGGAAAAACCAGGTCTTAATATCATTCCATAGGAAGTAGATAATTCTTCTCATTGTTTGCTTTGCCAAACCTAGGAATCTTGGACACCTGTGAAGCTGCATTCACAATGTATAATTCATCTACAGTTTCTTTGACAAAATTCCAATTTAATTGTCTATCTTAGGCTTCTCCGATATTTAACTGGCCCTCCCATTGAAGCCCAGGAGCAGCACCTTACCAACAGTGATTTGTTGGAAGAGGGGTGGGGTGCCGGTGGGGGGGTTGGTGGAGAAGAATCTAAGGTAGAAAGCACATTTTGCAGGAGGGAACAATAGCAAGAGTATCATCTTACATTCGCAGATGCAATCTTGTGGGACAGGTCACCCTTCTTTGCAACCTACTTTTAAATTTCTGCAACCTAACAGCAAGGGTACCTTACAAAGATTAAGCCAGTACATTCTCTCAAAATCTCACCAGCTGATACCCTACCTCACTAACAATCATGCACTCAGTGCGTGAAACAATTAGTACAAAAATCAGATACAAAGCAACTTTACAAATCAGAATCTGAACCTTTCAGGTGAACATTGCTTCACAAACTAAGCTTTAAGAACAGACGTTTAAGTGCATAGAACAATAATGCTATAATGCAGTGATACTTCATATTTTATCTTGCATACCAGAACATTCCATAGCAACAACCAGGCATTTCTGCAGTTGATCTCTAATAGAAAATCTAAGTAGCAATATGGTAATTCCAAATCTAACACACATAGTAAACATTAATTGTTCATTATCAGAATTGATTTGCACACTTGACGTATTTGATCTCTTCTGGATGGGATGATTGTCAAAGCTCCAATCCTTCAATTTCTGTCATCTGGAACGTGGGAAATTTGAACATATTTTGATTTAAGGTACTCCTGTGAGGATGGTTTCCATATCTTCTTGATTGGTAATAGTGTTCAGCAAACAGACTAAAATAACTTCACAAAATGTCCTTCACTTTTAATAAATCTTCACCTAGAAGATATGATAAAGTTACTCTTCATGTCCTGTCCTCGTTGACTCAGACACGGAATGAGACACAAGACAATCTTCGCTAGTAATTGACAGAGGTGTAATTCCATCTTGTCACATCTAACACTGTCTGTCTCACCAACAGGGACATGGCACACTGCACTCCTTTCCCAAGCTGAAGCGTCGATTACTATCCTTGCTAGATCCTCCACTTCTTCCATGAAGACATCATGAACGGCACGCTCATCCATCTGTAGCTGGTACACGGCTGTTATAGACACTTGTAAACTTTCCTAACATCATCAGCACACAGCTCCTAAGAATTAGTTCACCAGGGGTCCTGGCTGGGAAATCATAACCATCTTTTCTGGAAATTTCTGTACTCTTGTGGATATCCATCTGTCTGAATATAGCTGGTCTCTATTTCTAACTGCTCACTGACTGAAATCTATAGTATAAGGCCTACTTTGTCTCCTACAGTTAAATTCCAGTCCTGCTGACAAAGCCAAATTTGGCCTTCTGAAGTGAAAATGCATTCAGATCCTGCCGACAGTGATAATTAATTTGTGGCCTTCTAGGAAATTGTGATAATTGCACTCTAATCCTGCCAACAATGCCACTTATGGTCTTCTGGATTTTGATATGCAAACGTGTAGGTGTTGAAAACAAACACATAAATTAGATGAGGAAATGAGTAGTGAAGGCCAAAAACATAGATAAGGACTGTTTTGATCTGTAGTAAATCCAAGTTTAACAGATTCCAGTAATAATGAGACACATTGCAGTTTACAAGTTAGTAGTTCCTAAATCTAAGTTGAGTTCTAAACTTCAGTGTTCATCTAAAGCTCTGCTATATAGAATCACAATTTCACTGTTTCAGTGATTTTCTTAAACATGAGTCGTCCTGTAACTATATGAAGTTCTCAATGCACAGTTCATTCTTGTTGTATCTCAAGGCCCTAGGGGTGGACCTCATAAAGGATGAGTCTTGGACTTCTCAGAAGATGTCTGTGTGATGACTCAGTCCCACTTAAGGGATGAGTCACAGGATGACTTCAAAACACAACTCTCCGGGCACGACTGACTTACTAGTCAAATGACTGGCTTTTTGCACTATTTTACGACGTCTTCTCAAAGAAGTTCTTGCTTCTGAACACGATAGGATGTCGTAATTTCCTGACATGGTCATAACTAAGACCAGAAACAACAAGATGTTTTCACAATAATTAAGATGGAAAAACCAGGGGCTAGGCTTTTAATATCATTCCATAGAAAATAGGTGATAATTATCTATGAGAAGCCCGTGATGCTTCTCATTGTTTGGCTTTCCAAACCTAGGAATTTTGACAACTATGAAGCTGCATTCACGATGTGTAATTCACTTATGATGCAAGTTTCTTCAACAAAATTCCAATTCAGTTGTCTAACTTAAGTTTCTCGGATTTTTAACTCGCCCATTCGTTGAAGGCGCTGTCCAGGCTGGTATCACCACCTTACTAAAGGTGATTTACTGGAAGAGACGGGGGGATGGATGGGGGAAGAACCTAAGGCAGGAAGCACATCTTGTGGGAGGGAACAATAGCAAGCGCATCATCTTACATTGGCAGACACAGTCTTGTGGGACACTTCATCGCTTCCTTGCAACGCACTTTCAACTTCTGTGACATAACAGTGGGGGTACCTTATAAAGTTTAAGCTAGCACATTCTCTCAAAATCTCACCACCTCACATATAAATGTTATAAATTTTGAAGAGAATCATCAAGTCACAGAGAATATTTAAATCATAACATTCAACCACTGTTATCTCATGCCAACGGTCAAAACAGGAAGATCATCTTTCTCCTCAGGCTTGCCTAGTGCCAGCACCATGAACTTTGTTGGTTTTATCTCCCCCCCACGAGGTGGCAATACTATATTTGGACCCTCTGGCTCCAGCACAGACCAACCTCAGCGCCATCCACGGCCGGGCCAGCGGCCAGGTCAATACCGAACACAACAGACTGATTATTCACAATACACAGGTAGGTAGTGATGATTGGGCAACTATAGCAGGCATGGCCCAGAGGTTTTCAGCCTGTTTGGTCCTGTGGACTCTTCACATTGTTTTAAAAGTAACCCCCCCCCCCCACCACCATTTTAGTTTTGGTAATATGAAATATTGCACTCTTCATAATAAGACTGGTGACAAAGGAAAAATATGAAAATAATTGGTGTTAAGCAAACAATAATAAGGATATGTTATATTTTATTTCACTTATTTACAAGTAATTTCTGATGTATCATCAGTCCAGGGTCATGTTCAAAAAAAAAAAAAAAAAGTATAAAATTTTTCTTTTTAGGTATATTTCAATTTTATTATGAGAGATATAAAGCAAAATGAATCAGTGTACCTAGATCTTCTTTCCTGTCAGGCAACCATTATTACTTATTTGTTTCTGCCGCCCTAAAATTTGTTTATCCTGATGACCACGCCCTCTTTTATCCCTACTGCTAGACCACCACGCTGCCTAGATCCCGCACTAGATCTAATGTCCGTAGACATACTGGACTGGTCATGACCCTTTCAAAGCTTTTCTCATCACTATTATCGGATCTTGATCCAAATCTGTACCTTAGGGCAATAAACTGTCACCAGAATTATCATTCAATGTGATGTATTTGTCACTGTCCATCATGTCTGTCACGAACTGTGAATGTGAGTGGGTGTTTGTCGTGACGTTGTAAGTGGTGATCTGGCGGTGAATGTGGACGAGACACACACAGTAATGGAGAAATAAGAACAGGAATCCTCAACATCGAAATGATGCAGAATTTATTACAGGTGCTTGATAACAATACAAATTTCAGGGCAGCTGTCTAACTCTGATGCACACAGCTCTCACTGCATTCCACGTCTCCTCTCCTTGCTCTCTGGCCGAGCCTTTATATGTACGCTACCTTGACCTGAACGTTCTCCTTCTCGAACAATGCCGAACGTACTGGCACTGGCACACGTAGTCTAATTAAACTCATCTGGACCCTTGCCAAATCTCAGCGTGCTTACTCTGACCTTCGCTGCACATCACACACTTACATGGGCCCAGCACACAGTTATGATCAAATGAACATCGTTCACAACACACACACTCGCATATACCCCACATGCACGACATGATTCGTTACTTATGTCCCCCTTTTAAGAATTTTGTAACATGAAACAAAATTCTAAATACTCAACGAATCATGGACATTCCGTCAATGGCAAAAATCTCCTACACATACAACATCTCTCGCCTTTCAAGCTCAATCTCAAAATGAAATTCAATTCAACA
>JBCEWB010145791.1:0-10818 GCA_039654565.1 Peronia peronii | reverse complement strand
CCCCCCTTGTCTCTTTAAATTGCAATATCTCAGGCCAGAATAAAGCTAGCTCAGAACTTTTTTCACCATCTGAAAGGATATGAAATAAGCTTTTACATGATATCAAAAACCCCATATGTTGAAAAATCGACATACGTCTCATTTTGACTGGCTGGGAGACAAATCTTCCTGACAGTGGGAAAGTCATTGTCGCACAGGCAGTCCAGGATTTTAGGGGCCAAAATCATGAGGTCAAATTTCAAGTCTTTAGATCATCCTGGTTAAATGTCATTTTTAATTTTTTTTTTTTCCGCAGGAGAAGAATTTATTCCAAGGCCTTAACCAGGGAAAAGAGCAAAACGAGTAAAATAAATCCATGTCCAAAGATAAGAGAAGAGGTGACTGTCTCACTCTGACAGAGTTACGAGGCAAAGCAGTGCCAAGGGTAAGAAATCCTGGTTGATTTATGTTCTCTTCCATCGTTGGAATATCAAGAATGGGTGACAAGGTCAACATACGGCTACATAATGCCATCACGATGATGCACTGATGTGATAGAAACTCAAAAGTTTAAACTTGACCACGTCTTACAGATTGCACAAAAAAAAAAAAAAAAAAGAAAAAGAAAAAAGAAAACCGCGACTCGTTCGATATTGGCAAGCAGGAAAGATAAGAATGACTGGGTGCAAATTACTTATTAAATCAGTCAAGTCAGAGAGTCAGCGAAAATAACACACAGATTATCAATAGGTTCAATCAGATGAAATCGTCAAGAACAGGTTGAGCCAGCGCCATCCATTTTTTGTGCTCCAAGCCAGCAATTAACTCTGAGTTTTTTGTCAAACCAAACAAAGTACATGTAAGTGATAGCATGTGGTGCTTTTGTACTGACCAGCTGTATTTCCTGTATTATCTACATGGACTTAACTAATGACTTCTGGAGAACTACCTATGTGATATCTGATGAGGATGGGGCAATCAGTATATATGTACATGTAGACGGAATCCATGGACGATACAAGTTTTGATTAAGATTCCGGCTCTGTATCTGTAAAAATAAGAGTACTATTTAAAAAAAACAAAAAAGCAAATTTGCTCTCATCGTAATTATATCTTAAGTAAAATAATGAAATTCTCCATTCTGGTCACATGCAGTTTTTTGGGCGTATCATTGACATTCATTCTTTCTTCTTTGGCGTTTCCTAAATATTAATAAATAATAATAATTAACAATAATAATAATAATAATATTATTAAAAGAAAAAACAAAACAAAACAGAGAGTGAGAGAGAGAGAGAGAGAGAGAGAGAGAGAGAGAGAGAGAAGAGAGAGAGACACTTATGGTTTTGTCTTCTATTCGCTTTCAGTTAAAATGGAAATCGGACAGAACTTGTAATAAGCTGACAAGATTATTTTCGCCCTCTTCCCCTTCACACCCAGTGTGGTTACGTGAAGTTTTCGCTTCGTTTTTTCTCCTCGCCTCACTCGGCTGTCCGTGGGGTTTCACCACGACTCTCTCACCTACACTCTTAGTGTTCGCGTGGTCGCAGTCAGTCAAAGCCAAATTTGCTTTGGACATTTTTGAGTTGTCACCATAGACAAACACCTATTAGTATTACGCATATTAGTACTAGCGTTACTAGATTCCGCGAGATGAACTGTGACCTCTTCTGATAAAACTTTTGCCGAAAATCAGATTGTTCAGGAGAGCTAACAACAACAGCAGCAGTAGCAGTAGCAACAACAACAACAGCAACAACAACAACAATAACAATAACAACAACAACACAACAATGACAACAACAATAATAACAACAACAGCAACAGCAACGACAACAACAACAACAATAATAACAACAACAACAACAACAACAACAAAATAACAATAACAACAAAAACAACAGCAACGACAACAACAACAACAATAATAACAAGAACAACAGCAACAAAAATAACAATAACAACAAAAACAACAGCAACGACGACAACAACAACAATAATAACAACAACAGCAAACATAACAATAACAATAACAACAAAAACAACAGCAACGACAACAACAATAACAATAATAACAACAACAACAACAGTTTCAATCTGTTACTGAATACATGTAAATACCTATTCGCATAATATGAAGAAATTAATGTTTATAACATCCTTATTTTTCAAGATACGGACATGGAATCAAGGGGGGGGGGGGGGTGAATAGTTTATACAATAAATAAATATGGGATCACTATGGCAACCGCTACTAGGGCTGATTCTTTCTGGCTACCATTTCCACTACTGATTCAGTCTTGCAAATGTTGCCGGTACTGATTTCTTGTTTGTTTATGTTAGGGCTTAACGGCACATCCGCACGATCTGGATTCCATTGTGCCAAACATGGTAAGATACGGTTACACATCAAAAGGCTGGTCAAATATATAGAGGAAGAGAGGAAAGAGAACGCGACAGAAGACAGAACCATGAAGAGAGAAGAGATGTTACCCCTAGAACGTTGAGAATTGGCATTCCATAGGAGACATCCTAGCGATAGTGGCTTTCACCGCCTGCAGGTGGGAGCAGAGAACCTACTTATATACCCCAGGCCCCCGCGAGGGAACTGATTCATTGTTGAGATCGTTACCCGCACTGACTCATTACTACAACCGTTACCAGTACTGATTCATTATTATAACCGTTATTGGTACTAATTTATTGTTGCAACCGCTACTGGTACTGATGCATTGTTGCAATCGTTGCCGTTCCTAATTCATTGTTACAACCGTTACTAGTACTGATTGATTATTTCAACGGTTACCGGTACTGACACATCATAACAGCAGCAATACCACAGAGGGAAAGCAGAAATTTGAACTGACTGTCCTTTTAATGTTAATCAAAGATCTGACATACAAATTGTATGTATTTCGTCTCATTATTTATTATCTGACTTCAGCCCCCACGCAGCCAAATCTCTTATCATATGGAGATTTTTCAACCTGCCCATTTGTTCGTATCTGGCTGACCGTAGTTTATTTATTAATTTATTAATGTATTTCTGTATTTATTTTGTATTCATTTATTTATTTAGAACATGCCCCAATTGTTCGCAATACACTGACTGTAGTTTATTTATTTACCTATTGATTTAGTATGAATTTATTATATGTATTCATTTATTTATTTAGAATACGTCAATATGCTCTTGCTTTGCCGCTTTAGTTTACATGTATTATTTATCTTCTTGTTTTATTATTCATTTATCTTCTTTTTTATGTTTATTTATTCATGTATTTATCAAATTATTGATTTATCCATATTCCTTTTATTTATTTATTTATTATTTATTTATGCATGTACATTGTATTTTTTATTGTCACGAACTTTCTTTCTGGATGTTGAAAGGGTGGTAGACGTGACGTAATAAGTGGGGATCAGGCGGTGAATGCGGATGAGACATACACAATGGTGGAGAAATCACGACAAAAATCCTCACGTCGAAATGATGTTGACTCTATTACAGGTGCTTGGTATCAATACAAACTTCAGGTAGCTGTCTAGCTGTCTAGCTCCGATATACACAGCTCTCACTGCATTCCACTTCTCTCACTGCAGTACACTTGTCCTCTTCGCAGTACACTTGTCCTCTCTCCCTCTTTCTCCGGCCAAGCCCTCATATATATATATACTAGCCCAACGCGGAACATTCTCCGTGTAGAACGATGTCGAATGCGCTGGCGCCGGCACACGTGATCTACTTCATGCACCCGCTGGGTCCTTCTCGAATAAATGCAACCTTCGATGCACACCACACACTTGCATGGGCCCAGCATACAATTACGGTCAACTGAACATCGCTCACAACACATTCGCGTATACCCTGCATGCACTATCATGATTCGTTACAGTTATCTGTTTATTATGTATGCAGCCTTTTAATATTAAGAAACTATAGAATTGTCTCGGCTCAAATGTGTGCCTAGACTGCTTGACAGATTTTTATTTTTTTTTTTGTTCGGGGAGGGGGAGGAGCTGAGGGAAGGAATTTTTGAATTTTGGAAATTTTGCTCAGACAGCGGTGTTCCCACCTACTCTTAATCCGGCTTTTAACTGTCAAAGACTCTAACTTGTGTACCGCACATGGGATCTCTAACATATATTCGACTTTATCCAAGAAGAATAGATGTTGGGTCTCTCTATCAAAGAAGCCTCTGTAGTGTCTAGAAAAAGTCAGGCTTTGATCTCCCCTCCCTCCCCCTCATTTTTTTTCTCGATAATTTTTCGGACCCACGACATTTCCACCGAGCGGCAGATGCCTCGCATCCCAGTGACTAGTTTTCCGTAGGATTGCCGTTCCTTCCCCTTTCCCTTTAAGTTAAATGTTAGAGCATATTCAGTTCGCAAACTTACATTTTTGTGCGTTTTTGTACAGCTGAGATAACCACCACGACAGGAGGTTGAAAAGCTTAACAAAACCGTCACCGTAACCCTTCCCCGCTCTCTCTCTCCTCTCGTTCCTTTCTCCTTTTCTCATTACTGAATGATAGCCCTTGCACTGGCTATCAGTAAGACTAACCCCTCCCCCCCTCCCCCCACAACCTAAGGAATTAATAAAGAAACACTAATCTCCACCCGCAGGAGGTTGAAAAGCGTAATGTTTACCGTATCCGAATCGAAAAGGATAAGGTTAGAGTCTGTATGGCTGATTGCCAAGGGATGTTGTTTCATGTTTCGTTTATACATGTATTACGTATTTCAACCTCCTGACGCTGGTTATCTCGACTACGAGATCTTGTACATGACGGGTGGCCGTTTTATCTTTTATGTCTCTTATCTACCAACTGCACGCACGGTAAGCAAGCACATATTGAAAAGAGTCGCGTACGCCTACATAATAAATATATTCTTAGAGGCTTTAGGGCCCAAACTGAAAGGCGTTACATTTCGTCACAATTTCTCTTCATACTCTTAAATGAGAGTTCAATGTGAGGTAGGTGAATGTGAACAGAATGCACAGTTGGAGTGGAGTCGTCTCCCCTTCCTCTAACATTCACAATGGGAGGTCGTTTTGCAGATTATCTGCCCCTCCCGAAAGAGGGACTCGTGTAAGGGGAGATCAGCCGAATTACTTCCCTTTCAAAGCCAAAGAGGTCTATAGCAAACATTGTAAAGAGGAAAAAAATCCCTTTACATCTTATCATTCGAAAGAATGATCGCCAAAAAATTTGATAAAATTATAACAATAAGAAGAAAACATTCTCTTTACATCATAATTTTTTTTTTTGGAATTTTTCATCGTGTATGTTTTAAGTAAAAAGCGCAGAAGTGATTTTTTTTCCTGTTTACACTGTTTGTCCAGTCCCTCTTGTGTCTGGTAAAGGGAGGTAATAGGGCTGAGCACAACGATCTCCCATTTTCAAGACAGGGACTTTTCGAGAGCTAAAATGCGCTAGGACCTCGTAAAATTGGTCAGTCAGCGATGAATATTAACATATTTGAAAAAAAAAATGGAGGAAATTTAGCGCAACATTTAAAAACAAATCCTTGTGAATTTACAAAGACGGTAATGTAAAAATGATCAGAAAAGAAAGTTTTTTTTCCCCTCCAAGTTTTCACATTCAGTCCTAAGAAAGTCGGATTATCTCGGCTTGAAATGACTGCCTGTCTTTGGTGAGAATTATGGTGGGCAGAAATTTGGAATAGGAAATTTTGCCCAGACAGTGGCACTCTGCTTACTCTTTATCGATTTTTAACTGGCAGTGGTTCTTCAACGTGTGTCACGTACAATATATTCGCCCTTATCTGAGAAGGCTAGACGTCGGGCTTATGTACACATAAAGTCAAGAGACCGCTCATTCAGTGACCAAAAAAAAAAAAAAATAATAAAAAATAAAATGCGAATATCAATCTTCGTATCCCTCCCATCCCTTAATGGCAGGGTCTGCAAGTTGTTCACCATGGAGCAGACGTCAAACTACATGGCGAGGCCACTCCCTAGATGCATTCCGTATGGCTGAAGAGGTTCTATAGACATCTTATTTTTCGCTAAGAAAGTTATAAGAATGTGAGGGAGATATGAAACCGCTCGTCCTTTTGACCCCAGCTTTCATGATCTACATATAGACATTTTGTTTTGTTTTGTTATTTATTTATTTATGCTTTTTTTTTTTTTCAAATGCAAGGCAACCCGCATACCTGCTATTAATCTTGCCCAAGCACATATACATGCATATGTAGTGCCTATGACGTTTTCTCTACTTTTCTCACTTGGTTGAAAAATGCATACCTCACAACTCCAACTGATCATGGAATTGACTCATCCTGTTTTTCTTTTTATATCTTATTTACGCGTCTTTTTTTTTTTTTTTTTTTTTAAAGATTCCACATACTGAAGTATAAAATAGAAACAAAAACAACAACAATAACAACAACAACAACAACAAAACAAAAGCACCTACAGCACTACATGTTTTGCATGTATCAAAACACGGGAGTTTTCCCAAAAGGTCAATCTCATTACTTAATACCTAATACTATGTGCATTTCCATTAAGTAATCTTGGTGTATCTACCCATCTCCTATCCATTTCTGTCCCAGCGATGTCATTACCATCTCTGCAAAAAAAATGAACACCACAGCATTACACATGAAGACCACAGGGGAAAAATGACGGTAATCACAAAATACAAGTTTTATATAAAATGAGTTTTAAGATTTGAAAGTGTATGATTCTTGTTTAAAAAATATATCCTTGTATTTTTTATTTATAGTATTACAGTCGTCTTTCGATAGAGGCAGACAGAAGGTGTGAAACTTCAATAGGAGGGCTACTGGTAGGGCAGATAACCACGAAAACCGTATTTTGTGACCACTCACTACTGTCAATTCTCCCCTGTGGTCTTCACATATAAGTGAACGAAAGGGAAATGAAGTGGATCGCAGACAGATGGACTATCTTTAAAACTCACAACCAGGGATGTCCACACGTTTTTTTTGGCTTACAATACTTGCAAGCTATTTTTTTAAATGATTACGTCAAAATGATGTATGGGCGATAAAGATGCTAAGCAATTATTTATTTATTATATATCAAGTATACTTGATACAATATACAGTGTTTACCTTACACAAGAGCATGAATCTGTACCACGCAATAAATTTCTGGTTAAATAAGTCTAGGGATTTCCCTTGCTGTGGTGTGATGGATGACAGGCTAACTGCTTTGGTCTTTGGTTATACTACGTCTTTCAACATCCTTGATGGTGGTTATCTGGAAAAAAACAAACAAAAAAACCTCTATTCCCTATGCGGGTCACAGCCAGTGGTGGCCGCAGATGTTCACACGGCTCAGCTTTGCTGATGTTCCACTCTGGCTCAGAGGCTTATTTCCCTATCTACATGCCTCGCGAAGTCAGTGTTGGTGTCAGTGTTGTTCTTTGTTGTCTCCAGTCCGGACCAGCGCCAAGAAGAACTCTATGAATTTCCAGGGGTCTCTGGAAGGCTAACTGCTATTTTTTTTTGTGTGTGTGTAAAGATACGTGATCTAACCACACTATCTGTGCAATTGACTCTTCAATCAGAATGGACGTATTGGGCACCTCCAGATTCATACACTGTAAAAATTGTGTGTAAATTTAAAGCCATTTGCCATGGACTTGCTATCAATTTGCCGTACATTTGCGTATGTTTCGCCGTTATGCCGTGATACAGCTAATTGCTATAATATACTTGCAATCTCCTGCATTTCTTCGCGAGTTAACAGCAAGTTACTTTACTTTTAAGGCAGGGAGAACTACACACCGTGTTTTTTTGCACGGGAGATCACCTAAAGCAACAAGACACCCCACTCTTCAGACTGAAGACTAAAAAGAGTTAAGAATAGATCATATTCTAAACAAAATGGCGGTTCCCGCCCTTACTCGATTCGGTCCAGTGTAAGCCTTGACCTGTCATGGACAAGATCATCAAAGTCCAGGCAAAGGAGTACCCTGGAATATCGTGAAAAAATTAAAAATGATCCTGAAAGGTCAGTTTTTAAAAAAATTATTTTTTCATCTCTCCTTGTTCTCGTTCTGTTTGTGACTCAGGACTGCAAATTCTTTCATGGCATGTGATTTTGTTTCAGACCGACTTGATTATTTTTGTATTTTATTGCTTTCCCTTTTCTGTTCATGTCAAAGAGAATGGTTTGATATGGACAGATTTCGACAATCCCGATACCTTTGAACCAATGGGTCTACTTACATGTTGTGCTTTAGTTTACTTTATGAAGCTTGATTTATTTTAAGGGTTGAAATACTAGCCTTTTGCATGTATGTTTCAGCTGCATTGTATGGTACCTTTACTCATTTTACAGGTAGCGGTGCTACAGTTCTATTATTATTCTTTTGTCAGGTATAAAGCTTTTAAGGCTGCTGAGAGGGAGAGATTGTGACAGCACCGAGCAAAACCTAAAACACCAGAGCAAAAAGAAGAAAGCCTTGCTCTGTTCAGGTAAGTGGACCTCAGCTTCACTAGTTGAGTCAAGACATGAAAATTTTTCAAATTTACAAAACAATTTATGTGTATGTTTGTCCAGATAACCTTAGTTCCAGAGAGCAATAAATTCAGCAAATTTGTTTCAGGCAGACAAAACTTGATTAATGGAGATCGTCATGCTGTTTTTAGATCAGATTGAGATCTGTGTGATGGTGCACACTCAGCGTCTCTTCCAAGTCTTCTTTCTTCTTGTCTTGTTAGAATAGCTCAGTAGTATCTTTTCTCTCATTCACCTTCATTCAGAGCAAAACTGGCCGCAATGAAAACTGACAGTTGCACCACCCCAGCAACACCAAAGCCGAGACTTACTAGAGCGCAGCAAATGAGGTTGGACAATATTCGGGAGCACAACAAATTGTCTGCCCAGAAGATGAGGGACAGCTTCATGCCTCAGAAAAGAGCCGCTGTGAACAAGAAACGGATGACGCGATACTATGCAAATAAAGAGGCTGTTAGTGAAGCTAAAATTACTAGAGATGTAATAAATGATTTTGTAGAAACTGCGATAATTGGCACTGGAGAGAGTGAGGATGTGATAGTTGGTGCAGAAGAGGGCGAGGGTGTACCAGTTGGTCTTGTGGCAGTTGGTGTGGAAGAGGATGAGGCTGTGGCAGTTAGTATGATGGAGAGAGGGGATGTGATCAGTGTGGGTTGCCCTGTGGACAATGGAAATATTAATCATGATGAAGATATTGAAATACATGTAATGAGTAAGGAAGAAAGACCACTTTCATCTTCGTCTGGACTGAAAACCGCTGTGAAGAGAGCAAAGTCAAAATTGAGGGCGAAGGAAGACCGTTTTGTTCAGATAGTAAAGGGGATAATTACAATATCTGACAGAGTTACGAAGGAAAAGCTCTGCAAAGAAAACATATGTTTTTCCCCAACATCTTTAACCCTAAAAAGAGATGTGCGTTGTTTAATGGACGACTTGGCCAAGAAGAGGGACAAGCGTTCGATTGAAGTAAGACGAACACTTTTTAAGAAGTTGCTCTGAACAGAAAAGATGGTGAACAATACCAAAATGAGAAAGGACGGGGAACTTTATAAAAAGAAAAAAAGAATGCAAAATGTTGTTGAGGATCACTGAGACAAAGTTTCCAGTGACATACCGGATCAAAAAGCAGTTTAAAAAAAAATAATGCCCCGATCAAAAAAATCCGTAGCTCATGGATGATGAGTATCCATAAAAAATATCTGGAGTCAGGGTCTCCTAGAATTTCCCTTAGAACATTTTACCGTCATCGGCCGAAACATGTTCTGCCAGTCTCAAGACAAAAATTTCGACAATGCATATGTGAAATTTGTTACAATCCAAAAGTAATGATTCGAACTCTGAACTCTTTTTTTCAAAGAGCAACATCACTTCCATAAATTAGATTTGGATTGTTTGCTCGATCACACCATGTGTAAGAGGACTGCTAATCAGAGTTTCCATAAAATTGAATGTGTGCGCTGTGGATGTCTGGAATGTGGAGTGGATGCTGTTAAGTATAAAATTGAAAATGTTTTGAATTTAAAGTTGAATGAAAATGTATCTTTTCATGATTGGGAACATGTGCAGGAGGAGGGATCTTTAAGAATGTTGAAAGTTGTAAAAAGAGAATCTCTCCAGGCTGTGCTGGACAGACTTTTCATGTTTGAAGGGGCTGGCGTTGCATAGATTTAACGATTTATGGCAACGTCAGCAGTTCTACAATTTAAAAACAAATTTGCCTCATTACTCAGCACTTTCGGTCGTTGATTTTGCGGAGAATTTTTCCTGTAGACAACAATGTGAGGCACAAAGTGCCTATTGGGGGTACAATCAAGTAACTGTTCACCCCACTGTTGTGTATAGAACATGTCAAGAATGTGGAGAAGAGATTGTACATAATTCAGTTTTTTTATCTGACGACTTAAAGCATGATTCACATATTGTAAATGTCTTTTTTCAAAATACTATTTCCAATCTGATGTCTTTTATTTCACTGCAAAAAGTTTATATTTTTTCAGATGGCTGCGCAGGCCAGTATAAGTCAAAACTGCCCTTTTTTTTTTTATCTTACATGTTCCCCTGTGCCAGCTGAGAAGGTTTTCTTTGGGGCTCGGCATGGAAAGAATGTCTGTGATGCTCTGGGGGGCACAATAAAGAGTTTGTGTACTTCCCTGATAGCATTGAATACTGATATTGTTATCAGCAATGCTGAAACAATGTTTGCCACATGTAAAGAACGCTTTGAAATGAGCTCAAGTAGGCCATGTGGTACTACACACAAAGAGCGGAGATTCTTCCTCATTAAAAAACAGGAAGTCAATAGATCTCTAATGACT
>JBCEWB010145780.1:0-10818 GCA_039654565.1 Peronia peronii | reverse complement strand
ATAGATAGATAGATAGATAGATAGATAGATAGATAGATAGATAGATAGATAGATAGATAGATAAATAGATAGAGAGATATATAGATAGAGAGAGACAGAAGGAGAGAGAGACATAGAAAGAGAAACAGACAAAGAGAAAGAGAAAGACATACAGAGAAAGAGAGACAGAAAGAGAAAGAAAGACACAGACAGACAGATGGACAGACAAACAGACAGACAGACAGACAGCACTAAGGGAAAGCGAGAAGAGTGAGAGATGGGCAGAGGAAGAAAAGGAAAGGAAGAAAATTAGAAGAGAATAGAGGGGGAAAAAGAAAAATGAGTGAGGAAAGGAAAAGATGAAATGTGTGTATGTTAGCTTTAACACATGGTTCCCTGAGAACGACTGGCTAAAACGTGTGTTTGAAAGGAGTTGAGCAATTCGTCTGGGCGGTGAAATAACTACATAGTTAGCCTGGCGGGACGTTCTTCATCAGGCTATATGAGAGTGCGAGACAGGTGAGAGAAAAGTCATATAAGATGGTATTGCAGGTGGCCAAAAGGTGGAAAGAAAGAAGCATGCCATTTTGAAGCCGTGACAAATACTTCACCTCAGTGTGCTCCCGCCTGAGGTCTTGTAATCTTTCGACGACCATACAATTTTTTTGCCAACGAATTAGAAACTGTTTTATATTTGCAGGTATCCCAGAACACACAATAGAAACATGTTTATGTTTCTCCATGACTCTGGACGTGTCAAAAGCTGATCTACTCACTCAATGAGACGTTCATTATACTTTGAATTCGAGTTCTCTTTTAAAAAGCATGTGACCTACCAACAAGATCTCATGGCCTAAACGGTCACCCTGAAAACACTAGTCCATGCCAGCCTAGAAACTCTCATCAACTCAGAAAAGTGATGTTGGAGGAAATAATTTGAACATCACCTATATTTCCACACTAATGTTTAACCATTAATGCTATACCCTCGTAGATCAGTCGAGAGAAGGCTGTGCTGACGAGCACACGGAAACTTCTTAAGTTTTTTCTGCTCGTTCAGTGATGTTATTTTCCATTTTCTTTTTTTTTGTCCTTCTCTTTTGCTTTTGCTTTGCATTGAAGTACCCACCCATCCCCGGTTAGTATAGCCTTGGGGATGCCTGTTCACATTACACTACTAATTTAATTTTCGTATCATTTCTGTGGACATCAAGTCTTCAAAATATTGTTTTGTACTTCAGTCTTGAACGCATTCCTCCACACATATTAAGACACCGTCTCATGCATATGGACAGGAGGCTCAACTGAACGTCCAAACAGACAATAAAGAACGTGTCATCTCCCTATGCAGATAGTAGCTCTAGAGAGACCGGTAGCCTTACTGAAACAGCTCTGTAGATAGATTATACACAGATCTGTTGTTTTTTTTCAGTTGTCTTTGTCGTGTCATTACGTGTTAATTTATACATGGCACGCCTATGATCATGATTCTGATTATTCAACATCTGCAGGCTAGAATGACATAATAGACATGAAGTACAACCTAATGTGAACGAAAATAGCCTAAGGTCGTTCAAATGTGAAAGAGGAGTGATCGGAGTATAATCCCCATAGGTGACCCTCACTCTGTAACTGTTGATTTTAGGAACTGTCAGACTAAGGTAAGGCGCGCACAGGCAACTTCAGTTTGCAACCGTTTTGTCGCCCAAATGTGAACAATGAAATAGATAAGCACCACGCGCACAGGCAACTCGGGTTTCTGGCGACTGAAAAGTTTGTATTTTATCACAACTTTCTGGCAACGCAACTCTTGCTCAAATCTTCTGTGTTACATATCAAACTGACACACGGCGCGCACAGGCAGCCAAACTGTCTCCGGGCTCGATACGGCCTCGCCACTCCCCACATTTTTTCACTCAGCACACTAGACTGGACAATAGTACACACAATACATTATTTCACTTCCGGAAGAAAAACAAAATGGATAGCGATCCAACTTGGACTGAAACATTTATGTCTATCATTGAAAAGAAACATGTTCTCTACAACAAGAATTCCGATGAGTATGCTGACAGAGATGAGAAAAAGAAAGCAGTGATACTGATAGTCTTTCCTCTGCTGAAATGCTGCTCCTCCAGTTGGTGTTTCGATACGTAATTGAGGGTCCCACGAGACGTAAAAGTTCATCAAAACTGTCCGAGCTCATACGATAATAAGCTTAATTAAAAAACTTAGGAGGGTATGCTCTCAAATCTTCATGCAGTTTGACAAACTACTCTTTTAAAAACCTCTGACTGGTCAAAGGGTGAACCCAAAACCGCTTTTTCCTTTTCTTCTTTCTAAGAGCAATCACAAGAGCACAGACAACAACTGTGTCGTCGAAGTCCATGGCGTCAAATGAGCAAGTCAGTAATAACGATAGCCTAGTGTTGCCTGGCTGTCGCTTAGCATTGTGCGCGCGGTGTATAAAAAAAGTTGCCCGGAGACAGAATTAAAAGCCGACTGAAAGTTGCCTTGTGCGCTCCTAGCTTAACGGTAGTTTGTTCATGAGGTTTAATGAATTTGTACTCTGATGGCCCTGCTGGTTTCCATACCTCTGCAGGCTCGATGGGGCATCACACAAAAAGGGGTATCGCTACAAACTTCCATCCGTCAGGGTCTACTGGAGGGTAGCCTCGGTCTGAGGAAACTTGACCGATATCGTGCCGCCGTTTCTGATGTTATATTCCCTTCACTTTCTTTTCCTTCCCAGGTCTCAGACAGCTGAAACAAAAACTTACCCAACATATCTAAGAGATTCTATAAAACATAACTATTCACTTATGACTGTTTGCCGGCATGTCAGAGAATAATATTGTTTCACATACTTCGAAGGTGTAGTTGCTAGAACAATTAACCCAAGGCAAGTGCTTGATATTGCTAGCGACGTCACGAAATTAAAAGAAAAAATGAAGAAGTCTGATTTCACCACTGGAGGATGCGGATAGTTTGAGACGAAAGAATCTTGCACAAAAATGAAAGCGTCAGAGATTTGCAGACTATAAACATGTGGCTGTTACATTACGCTCACATATACTTGATGTTGACATGCTCTGAGCCATTATAATTAAATAATAACTCATTGCTTTGAAAATCACATCCTTGTGGATTGATGTTTATGCCAGAAAATTACTGGTTACGATAAAGATGTGCCCACTGTACAAAAAAGCAACAACACTGTAGCAGAAACTCACGCTGCAATCACCCCACACGAACATAAACTGCATTCGTTAGATGCATTATTACAAAAAAGTTTATGTCAATTTATGTCATAGAAATATCAGAAACTGCAGAGGTCTTTCGATTTTTTTTTGTTACAAAATTACCTGAGGAACAGATAACGAAGAATTTGGATCATTGAGAGTGTGAGAAGATAGAAAAAAAAAAGGACGGTTTGTAGATGGAAATCGAGAAAGGTTATAGGAGAGACAGCTCCAGGGACGGAGAAAAACGCAAGCAGGGTAGAGATGATCTCTTTTGAAAGAAACAAAGTGGGAGAAGACTCAGGGAAGGGAGAGAGGGAGGAACAAGAAGAGCATGAGTGAGAAGAAGTCAGGCAAAGCTGGAGACTATAGTAACAGAAAGTAGCAAGCACAATGTCAAATAGATTCATGGAAACTAAGCATACGCAATAACCAGACATTGAGAGAGGAAGGGAGAGGATGAGACGATGGAGTCCTAGCAATGTATGAAAAACAAGAGTTTTTATAGTTCTGCCCTCCTCCCATCCGTTACTCACTCTTCCTGACCTGGCTTCTTCTGTGTCTTCCTTTCTGAGCGCAGCAGCAGTTCTAACCACCCGTCTCATTGCTGGGCCTGTCTTTCAGAGGGAAAGGACAAACATCTCGCGTGTGCCCTGAATAAATGTAATTGAAGTTTATGCACAGACCTGAGCCCGAGAGTGTTTGTATATGTCGTCCCCTGACTCCCAGGAGTGGCTGGAAAGGAATGCAGACTGAGGAAAGAAGAGATGCATTGATAGTAGAGAGTGGGACTCTGCTTACTGTAGTATTATATATTTGCTAGTTCTTGGGCACTGCCGTATGTTATACTTGAAAAGGGTGAGCAAGACCCGGGGAGGGAGTGGGGGCGGGGGGGGGGGGGGCGAAGAGTCGTTAATTAGCCATTCTAATGTAATACGACAGAACACCTAGCGCTTATTCCTTAAAAACTACAGTTTCGAGAAAATCGAAATGAGGTTTTGCCACCTCTCTTTTAACACTGGGTGAAGAAAATGTAGAAATGGTTTTTGTGATTTTTTTGTTTTAAGATTGCAGACAGTTGCGTTAGAATCGGCGTGGGATCGTTTAAACTTTGACGAAAGAGTTGTTTTGCTTAAAAATGTTCGAGTCATGGTAGTGCAACTTGCTCAAACAGTTTAGTTGTTTCCCCTCTTTTCCACTAGAACGGTCCCTGATGTCAAAGAGACAGTTTCAAAATAAATAAATAAATAATAAATAAATAAATAAATAAATAAATAAATAAATAAGTAGCACAACACAACAAAACTAAACAAAGAACAAAACAGAAACAAACAAAAAATAAAACAAACACGAACAAATAAACAACAACAACAACAACAACAACAACAACAAAACACAAAAAAAACACCACTTATACTTAGCTCACTGTCAAACACGAAAATATCGTTTTCAAGGTAAGGATGCTTTTGTCAAAGTACTGTAGTGCTCTGTTTTACTGTTAAGACAAAGACAAAAAGTTTTGTTTTCATCACAGTTTGATTATTTCCTGACCTATTTCATTCTTTAGCAACTGCATACATTTTGTTCAGTGTACTATATTGTGCTAAAAAAGAGATGACAAGACTAAAGCGCGATTATCCCAAAGCAGCATTTTCAGGAAAAAATAAAACAACAACAATGTTTGGTCAAAGTGCAGTAGTCTATGGGCGCTGCTGGAGAGAGGGTGAGTACAGCAGGGAGAGGAGGGAGTCAAGAGTAGTGAACCACTGGTCAGACAATGCAACGCTCAGTCACTAATGAACTCTTAGGCTGCCCCGTCACCTCGGGGGAAATCGGATTTCTTTCCTCTTTCCTCACCTCACACCCCTTTGGGAACTGCACTGCCTGGTAAACTCTTGCATACATGCGTTCTACACAGTTCACAGAGGTAAACTTCAAAATTGTGATATTGTTTCCCGAGACAGATGGCTGGCTCGTTCTGAAATTATCACCAAACTATACGTAGACTGTTGTTATATAACGGCAAGTCTGAAAGGATTACAGTAGCACGCCCGGCGGCAGGTTAACTGCAGCCCAGTAAAACAATAGTTAGCCTCTTAAAAAATGACATATTCATTGCCCACAAGTGGCAAATTTATGTTCAGCCTTCTAGCCTCCTATAATAGGCTTTATCCCACCTGGTTATCGTGGCCAGAATGATTTGGCCGCGGCATTTCGCTGCCAGTTGCCATCTCCTCAGGTTTTTGCCACTTTGTACTGATCATCCAGACAAACAAAAAAACAAAGAAAAATGAAAACAGATTGCCACAAAGAGCTTAGCTGCATTACTTGCTCTCCTGTAGAATCTTTGAATCGTAAATTTTAAATTTATGTGAATTTTTCCGTCCTCCCCAAGAAGAAAGTTACTTTCCCAACAATACAATATGATTGCTACCTCCCAAGCGGATCCACCTTATTTTGCATGCAGTTGCTGAGACCAATCATTGGTACAGTATTCTTGTGCGACTGCCATCACAAGCGTTCAACAACTCACACATCTGCTTTCTGTTAGACTTTTATTTATAAAATTATTGTTCATAGTATTCCTACTTTCAAACTTCTAAAAGTTGGTATCGATATATTGGGATTTTATTTCACTGTGCATCAGCGCGATTGGGGCATGAAGCTAGAATAGAATGGAATAGAATTTTATTCTAGCTCCATGGGTTGAAGCGATATTATGCCAGACACGACAATAATGACATTTAGAAGTTCAAAACGTATATTATCATTGTGTACAATAATTGTTATCAAAGAACGTAAAAGGAAGTCAATAGATATCAACCGTAATTGTTTTGTTTGAGGTAACTGACCGTCCTTGGATTGATCGCCAATCATGTTTCCAGGACCATGGGACTTGGGCTCAGTCAGATCCAAGTCGAATAAAGCGCTCATCATAAGGGAAAAGAGGGGAAGGGGTGGGGGCAATAATTCAGTATGACTTAGACTGAGAAAAGTTACCATTTCAACGTGAGCGTTCTGAGAGATTTCTGAACAATGACAGTAATAATAGTGATAGTAATGATAATATCAATAATGAAGTTCATACAATCAACACGCTAATATTTTTGCTGTGGCAGCTGATCATCCCATAAATTGATTGCCTATCATTTCTCAGTGTTCAGGGCCAAAGGATCTGGCAGACTCACGCCCAGCTCAACATGGGAAGAAAGTGCTCACCATTCAGCTAACGCTAGTGTGCTAAGACTAAACATCTTTGCCAGCATACTTGCGTTATTTCCCCACCCATACAAACATAACTTTGCAATTGTATGACCTCATTCTCTTGTGGTCATGACCGCAACAACATTTTTAACTGCTGTTTCTTGGATTAAAGATCGCGAAATGAAAGCACGATTTTCTCAAAACAGAATTTTGAAGGAAAAGAGTCTTTTGCCAAAATACGATATTTGCGGTTCCGGGGGTCGGTAATTCAATGTGACTTTGACAAGGAAGTCGAGTTTCTGTGATTGGGCACCGGGGGCTGACCTCTGGTGCGGGTCATCGCCTCGAGTTACCTGCCCTTCTCATTCAATCTTCACAGCCTTAGTCCGGTTTATCTGATTACAGGTCATCAGTGTCTGATGCGGTTAGTTCCTCTCTCTTGGACTTCAAATCAGTTCCGACCCTCCAGAGCGCCCCTGCTAAATGCTGGACTGGACAGATTCAATTGATGTCCCATTAGGAACGAGAAGAGAACAAAGCATTCCAGGACATCCTATCTGACAGTCTTCGAGTTTGAGCGCGCTGTGGTAGACACACCCAGGTTTCCAAATAAGATCAAAGAATGTGGAATACCGGGGATATCTTGCTCGACATCTTTGCCCTCATGAATTTGTTCTGTTGTCTCTTGTACAGCTTAAAATAACGGTCTTTTTCATTTTTGAATACCGTTAACGTTCATATTATCACTGATATTTCCCCCCCCCCCCCTTATCTAAGTGTCAGTGTCCTCGTGTATTGTGATAGACTTACCTTTCTACAAATCGCTCCTCTCTCTCTCTCTCTCTTCCTCTCTCTCTCTCTGTACAAATGAGCTAGAGAAAAAAGATAGATATATTTTCTTGCATATCATTTTATGTTTCCATACAAACTGAAACGTCATGGCAGACTTTCAGGCATGCAGAATCTGTGCATGGGTGTGCAATGATTGCCAAGTCAGTTTGACCACGACTGCCCTCAGAATGCTATGGAATGGTGTTAAATAAACCTGTGAGTCCATAGTGTTGTAAAGACATGTATCACTGCAAAGATAATGAATTCTGATATTCTGACCCGATTGTTTAAGACTCATTCAGAGTTCCAGTATCCGAGAGCTGATTATCACGTCACCAGGAAACTTGGAGTCAGTACAGTCCACGGAGTATGCAATGACATTGGATCACTGGCCAATCTCAGGAGGTCACTTGACTTTAACCCTCTCAGTGTGAAGGATGGATTAGACAATTTGTCAAAAATTGAAGATACTTCGAACACATTATACGTCTTCAAAAGCTGCCAAAGTGTTTGGCCTTGATGGCACTCTGTCAGGATCTCAAGTGTGTATAATGAATATCTCTGCAGTTGTACCATCGTTGCGTTGAAAAAATCCAGTTTAGACATAGAGTCCTATACTGTTGAAAACATGTGGAAAATATGGATTGTGTTGCCAGTCGAAGTTGATCTTGTCTCCCAGTAACGTGCTTGTTGAGCTTGAACACATCGTAGAGATCATTGGTATCAGCCATCCGCCGAAGATATGTTTCTGCATTTCTCGGCAAGGATGATGTAATCTGTTTTCTACTTAACCCTGGAAGTACCAAGGGGCCGATCCGGTCAAAGATTCACCCATTATACTTTCTCTTCCAAATGGCGTACGCACTGCAGACTAGACACCAGATACTCAAGTTATGTCAGCTTAAAGCATATTATATATCTGTCTTTTTTTTTTAAACGTAAATATTAATGTCATCACAGAATCTTCGACGCTCCAACAATTTCTCTCCACACTTGTAGACTTAACTATCCACACCACCAGCCTGCGCTCACATAAATCATCCGAACATGTCACGGTTTCGCTCTCATGGATTCACCCCTCATCGACTTGGATTTGTCGGTGATTTGATTTAGGCTTTCCCCGTGTTCTCATGTGACGTGCCTCTCACGGTGTGGTTAGTTTCTCCCAGCCCTGCAGTCCAGTGGTCATTTGTTCTCCCATTTAGAACCAGGAGAGCTATAAAAGTTGGGCGAGAGGAGAAATAAGGATTTTTTAAAACACAGTATGTGCTGGCTCGGCACGAAAGATAGTCCTAAACAGGTCTTTGAGTCGTGTTTGATATAGACAAGTGTTCGATATAGACAGATTTACAGTTAAATTCAAACATAGACTGGGACTCAAGCTTAAACTTTTTACGTGCTACATAAATTTCCAGGAATATTTGATAGACATGTTACATTGTTTATCTGCCACGTATGTGACTCTTGTGTTCTTTAATTAACCACAGAAATGAGAATTATCTTAGGAGGGATACAATCAAGTTGTTTAGATGGGAAAGGCAAAACAGATTTTGCAGATAGGTATATCTGGTAGAAGAGGCAGAAGGGATAGGGAGTGAAGTGGAAATGGGCACGGGGAACATTGTCTTCACCTCAGGTCCGGAGGCTAGTATGGTCTGAACGAGAATTCTACCTTGGCGAGAGCTGTCTGTCCATTTACTTAGTAATGGGTGGAAGAAGTTTGACAGGAAGAGTATGCATTAGTCTGTCTATTTATGTGTCTGTCTGCATATGCGGCATATGCATATGTCAGTCTGAGGCCAGGACAGTACAATATTATGACGGGCACAGAAATTGTCTCCTTATGTGACTAGATAGCCGCAGTCTGTGCCTAAACGCGTAGCACTGCGAATCAAACCTCATAATGGACGTTATAAAACAGTAATTTCACTTGGGACAGCTTACCCCAGTGTCCTATATACCTGTCTAAATGTCACTTGACAAAAGATATATTTGCCACTGAAACCGTCAAGCCCGCACGTTGGAAGATATGACATTTTATTTTACAAATTGAAATCTTGGTTCTGATTTTATATGGGTAGAAGTCCATAGTTTAATAATGCATAGTTCACGACCCCCCGCCCCCCATCCTTGCAAATGAAATAAAATAAAATAAAAAAGTATTTTACGTGAGGAATATAGTATAAATATATTATATTGTATATATGAGGATGAACTTTCAGATATATAAATGCATCTTTTCTGCAGTTGTTTATCCTATGTTGTCAATTGACACAACTGACATCGTCGGACCCCAATGGTCTACCAATCATGTTATCCTGTGTTAAAGAAAGCTGTCAACAAGACCAGAAGAGACAGGATTCATGACACCAAAATCAGAGAAATGGTAGGAACAAAGAATATCCACCAACATATTCATCACGTCTCACAACACACCACCCAGCACAACGTGCATTTCACACAAAGTTCAGTGGCCGCAAAGCCAGAGGATGGCCCCGGAAGATCTGGATTGACGAAGACACTTTATCTTTTTACAGTATTCCCCAAGTCCAGGCATTCCGACGTGCAGCAGAGTGGTATGTGCGGCAGAAAAGAAAGAAAGAAAGTTTATTCTATTGCTTTAATGCCTTGTTACTTTTTTAATAAAATTGATTTTACATTAACATTGGAACTTTAAGCAATGAAAGTATCAACAGCTCACTGTCCCAGGACAAATACGTATACCATTCCTATAACCACCACCACCATCACAACAACAACAAAAACGGGAACATTTTCTTGTTTTGGAAAGTCGGCAGTTGCCCGCAGCCCCCCCCCCCCCCCTCCTCCCTCCTCCCTCCCTACCTACCTACATCTACGTAATATCTTGCGTTTAAAAAAGTATGTTTTTAAAAGTTTTCAGTCATTTTCTTTGCATCAATATCTTCCTATTTTTTTCCCCTTTTACCCAGCGGATGATGTTTTACGTACCGATAGTTTGATATTAATATTAAATAACCAGTGGAGCACCTAAAAAATATGAATTTGATTTTTGATGTTAGCGGCAATTGGAGTCGATTTTAGAATAACGTACCTTATCAGTCGATCAGGTTA
This sequence comes from Peronia peronii, assembly GCA_039654565.1. Lineage (NCBI taxonomy): Eukaryota > Metazoa > Mollusca > Gastropoda > Systellommatophora > Onchidiidae > Peronia > Peronia peronii. Next base: position 469 of record JBCEWB010145780.1, on the reverse strand, counting down.
TCTTGAACAAAACTTAAGAAAACGCCATACAAAAAGGCAAACTTCACACCTACTAATATAGTAGTTTATATTGTTACAAAAAAGCGAGACAACTCCGCCGTACTCCTAGTCAAAGATGGATTGACTCCCTTATTTGGCCTGGGATCACTTAGAATCTCTCCTCCTTTTCAGTGTCGCCTTGGATGTTTGATTAAGTTGTTTATTCTCATTGTTCCTATCCAATATATCCTGTATTTACATCCCTGGCAATGCGTCTGTTCTTATAGGCTCAAGCCCATAAACAAAGCATAATTCACATGATCAGTGTAGTCCCGTATTCTAATCATAATAATTATTCAGTAATATGCAATTCTGAAATATGTCTTTGAGATTCAAAGAATAACAAGTATTCAGGGGGACGCAGTGGCTCTGTGGTTTGGCATCTGCTCACGGAGAAAACGGGCCGGGATCGACTCGCGGGTCCTGCATC
>JBCEWB010145758.1:0-10818 GCA_039654565.1 Peronia peronii | reverse complement strand
ATAGATAGATAGATAGATAGATAGATAGATAGATAGATAGATAGATAGATAGATAGATAGATAGATAGGCAGAATAATGGGTGACTGGGGACTTTTGTCTCTATTTTCCAACAATTTTGTTTTATTTCCCAGTGCCATCCCATTCACAAACAGTCCAGTTGCTATGTCTACTATTATAATGATTTTATCTCTTTTTACAAACACTTTAATTTCTCGGACGTTTGAGAAACATGAATTTGCAAGGCGGAGCCAAATAGACTGTGGGTGATAGATAAAGCGAGGGCATTCCTGTATCGCCAAAGAGCTCGACCGAGGACTGTCCGGGTAGCCAGAGGAATGTGTGAGGAAGTGGAGTCTCCAGGCTTTCCCCGGGTGTTGGAACAGTGACGGGGGTCAGCCTAGCGTTGGTGTGATAGTCACGGCGGGTCCCCAGGACCGCCCTCTCTTCAGGGCTCCGATGTTACTACATTGGTATGGGAACACATCGTCGCGCCGGGCAGGCTCAGTGATAAATGATATCCTTCGCGTCTATTTCTTACAATCTAGTTTTTTCTTACTTTCTTCCCTTTTTCTTTCCTTCTTTCTTTCTTTCTTTCTTTCTTTCTTTCTTTCTTTCTTCTTCCTTCTCTTTTTTCTTCTATCGTTCTTTTCGTTTTTCTCTTTTTTTCTTTCTCCAGCCTCTCTCTGTCTTTCTTTCTTTTTTCCTGTCTCTCTCTCTATCTCTCTCTCATCTTTTTCTTCCTTTCATTCGTCCTTACCGTTTATATTAATTCCTTTTTTTCTTTCTTTCTTTTATTTACTCGACTTAAAACTCGAAAACGGGTCATTGATAGCTCTGAAGAGACAGGACAGAAGTGAAATCGTTATGCAAAATTACCTCATTTTATTATTATTATTATATTTTGTTTTTAAATTGTGAATTAGTGAATAACTGTCGCCCAGTTTCTGGTATCTCGATGCGAAGAGTAATTCATTAAGGGAACAAACTCCCTCCTTCGCTTATGTCGCAGTCTACATCAGAATTTTCCTTCTTCATGACCGTAACAAAGCAAAACAAACAATGAAAACAAACAAACAACAACAAAAAAAAACCAAAAATCCACAAACAAAACAAAAACTAAAATTAAAGAATTGTCTTATCTCAGAAGAAGATTTTTAAAAAAACGAAACAAAAAAAGAAACTAACAAACAAACAAACGAGATTTGAGACCTAGACCTTGACCCCATTGACTCCGACCAGGGACATGACCTGTCATTATATATTGTTCTTCCACAAGCATTACTGTTTTCCTTGTACATATTGACGATCGTGTGTTTCTAAACACAGAACGTTAATGACTTTGTCCTCACCCACATGTCATGTCAAATCGTTAAATAATTAATGAGCTTGTGGGATGACATGGGAAAAGTTTGATTCACAACTTGACTCACATGAATCATACCTATTCCCTGACTTTCATCACTTAGTCATCAGTCACTTTTATGAAGTAATGGGAGGTCGTCTGGTATATCATCTGCCCCTGGCTCCCTCTCCCAAAATAGGGATTCATGTAATGGGAGATCATTTTGACCAGCCTTATTACTTCCCTTTGCCCGATAAAGGAGATGTTGAGCAAGCAGTGTAAAAAGGAAAAAATTATTTTACTTCTGTCATTGGAAAGACTGGACACCAAAACATTTGATAGAAGTGTAACAGAAAGAAGAAAACACTCTGAGTCATGAGTCCGCTCCGTGGTCTGTCCTCCCTCTTTCATCTAGGCTTAATATTTTTCTCTTACCTTCTATCCCTGAGGGCTAGTGAATGTGCCTTCCTTTTCGGATTTTTCAAATTGTCTGTAGACTGGCTGAACATGCGTGTTCTGTTTGACATTGTCTCTAATACCATCACCACCATCAGCATCATTAACAGATTTAGTTTCTCACCATAACTTACCGACTCTGGAGAATGCAACGATTCATTAATATTATTTTGTTTTATTTTTATTTTTTATATTTTTGGCCCTCATTTATTTTTTTTTCTTGTTCGTCAAGAGCTGACAATTTTGTGAAATGCGCAGATTGACCGATATATATATACTCAGCAGGTTACTGTGTATCTTTATTACCATTTTTGAAATTTCCTTTCTTTTGTCTTTTTTCGGCTCTGTCCGCTTTTTTTTCCCTTAGTTCTCCTCTGTTATTTTTCTTCTTTTTTTCTTTAGAGCAACGTAACCTGGCCTCTCAGTCGCCGTGACCGGCATTATCGTAAACCGCCTGAAGGCTTCAGACAATATTTATACGTATTGTTCACCTGTAGAAACCCCCGCGGGGGCCCGGGCTTTATAAGTAAGTTCTCTGCTCCCACCTGCAGGCGGTGTAAACCCGCCATCGGTGGGATATCTCCCATGGAATGCCATCTTCGACATTCCAGGGGAGACATCTCTTCTCTCTCTCCTTGCTCCTGTCTTCAGTCCCGCTTTCTTTCCCCTCTTCTTCTTGACGTGTAAACGTGACTTACCGTGTTTGACACAATATAGCCGTAATGGTGCTGATGTGTCGTTAAACCCCAACACAAACAAACAAACAATCACCTGTAGAAAGGATTGTTTATGTAATTAGCTGTGTCTGTCGTCTTTCTCTACCTCTCTATCCCACTCATCAACAAGCCACATATTATCTCAGAAAGATTTTCTCACAAAGATCTGTCTGGTACATGCACTAAGAAGATTGGATATTTGCTAGTGATGAAAAGGGATTCACATTCCCAATGCTGTTTTGCACTATTTTAACGGGCGCACTGAAAAGCATGCCATTTTTGTGTTGAAATAGGAAAGCTATTATAACATAACCGGTCCTGTTCTCACTCTATAGTCTTTTTCCTAGGCTGTATCCACGCTGATGGCTAAACTTTTGTGTGACAGGTGTTTAAATCAAATGCGAGCCATTTTCTGGGAAATTTGGGAAGATTGTTTAGTAAAACACATTATAACGCACAGAAAAAGGGGCTGCATCTCGGATTTGCATATTTAAGTAATCAGAGATTGATATGAATGCACTTAAAAATAACTGGCATCGGTATTTGTCAAAATGCAAGACTACCAGTCAGTTACAACCATAATAACAACAACAATAAATACAACAAAAGCTATAACTACGACACGCATTACTGTTACTACAACATCAACATTACTGCATATTGTGGTGTCTTTTATTGGCCATTAATTTCTTTTGCTATGACCTTTATACCGCTACCACCTCTGCTATAATCATTATGATCACTACTGTCACTATTATCAAATAATAATCAAAATAAATTAATCAAAATAAACAAATAACACTCTGTAGAGCTGTATGAATATCTTAAAAATTGAATATTCTGGTAGTGGCCAAATTTTCAAAGCCTTTTGATTGTTCATCAACCCACCAGTACTGTCACTCTCACCACCATCACCACTTTCTACCTACCAACTGGTATCCTTACCCTGCCCTTCTTAACAGCAAATTTCATCAACACCAGTAATTCGAGCCGTCCAACTCTGATGTCACCCCAACCTAAACAACAATGCAATTCATTCCAGTTCATTAAGGCCGGTATACACGTGCACTGCTTGTGACGTCACTCTATCATCTCCCCATTAGCCATACAGCCGACAGTTAACACTTACATTATTATGTCTGGCTTTCTCTTCATATCAATCCAATATCCATTCATTCAAGTTAACTAACACAAACTGACAAATCGAATTAATCTTTCTTGCAAAAAAATCGACTCTTCTTTCAAAACCTCATGTATTTTCATCAGCGTCTTTTTCACAGATCTTTAGATCTGTTCGTCTTTTATTTATTTTATTTTATTTAGAAGAAGGCGAGACATTAATTTATTTTGACGGGAAAATAAGAATTATGTTTCCAGGTTCGAAGTTTTTCGTTTTTGTATCGTTTTGTTTTACGATAGTCGTATTCTTGATTGTGCAATCGGGGTTAAATGAAAATGCCAATACAGTCTGTGTATTTCGAGGACGAAGAACGGAGAGCATTCTAGAAAACAAATTAGATTTTAGAATAATTAGGTTTAGGCTTTCAGATTCTTTCTTTCATAAAAACAAACCTGTTCTTCAAAAAGTAATTTAGAGGAGTTTGTATGGGATGTTACAGTTTTCAATAACGTCATAGAAGGAACAGTTTATTTAGTGGTAAGATATGGGACAGAGAACTACGCATAAAACGACAATGTCACTTGTAAGAGTATAAACATGCTTTTCCAATGTCAATCTTGTTCGTCATATATAATATTTGATTTTGTTTTTGTTTTTGTTTTTTTTTTTCAAAAAAAAAATGGAAATAGTACATGTTACAGACAGATAATGGGCGTTCTAATCATTTCTCTTCATAGAATGTCTGTGGGTGTTGTTTATATCGATATTTGGATGTGTTGTTATGTCTACCTGTACATGATGATTCTGCGACACAGCCAGTTGTATAATTATCTCTTGATTCCTTTTGTTCTTTCTTCCATCCACAGTACAGCTACATCTTTGACAACTTTACCTCCTTGGACCGGCATCTTTTGTACGAGCCATTGCTGGGAATACCAGCTCGTGGCTACATCCCCCGCTTTCCAACAGGTATGTCTATGTGATTCTTGTAGTCTGTTATGTTGGTATTATTATGGTGGTATTATATTAACTGCTGGCGATGGTGATGATTAGTATGATGACAATTTTTCATATATCAGACTATTATTTTGCTTATTATCTGTTAATACATTTTAAGACACCCATCTATGGATAGTCCTGAACTTGATAATTAAATTATTTCTCTGAAGTCTTTGCATCCTTGGTCATTTTTCATGTGAAAAGTAGAAGTTTTCAACTACATTTTTTGCTCGTCTCTGAGGGTCAGATCAGAAAAGTTCTGTAAACCCTCAATTGAAATAATTGCACATGGTCTATCGTGACAGCCTCTGTAGACCTGTATTTTATTATTATGTGGGAGATCTGTCTTGAAAATGATGATGCTAAGAGCGCCTCTACAAATCTAAAGTAGCCTACTGAAGATAATGATGATGATTCTCCTGACGACTATGCTACTGATGAATTGTTTTAATAATAAAGAATTGCAGATTCGCCATCAGACAGTTTTGCTCCCTCGTAATATTCTTTCCATGCATGATGACATTTGCATAATATTTGTCTTATTCAATACAAATTAGTATACTGAGTGTATAGTCAGTAGCAGACCTTTCCTTTTTCTCTCGACATTCATCACAATCACGTTATTCCTGTAAAATGATGGAAATGTTCATAGTGTTTTTGCTGTAGGGTCTTTAGTGATTTATGTTTATTCATCTTTGTATTATTGTCGATTTTGTGAATAGGTGAGGGAGTGAGTGAATGTGAGTGAGTAAGTGAGTGAGTGAATGAGTGAGTGAGTGGGTTAATAAGTGAGTGAGTGAGTGAGTAAGTGAGTAAGTGAGTGAGTGAGTGAGTGAGTGAGTGAGTGAGTGAGTGAGTGAGTGAGTGAGTGGGTGAGTGGTGAGTGAATATTGTCGTTATCACAGTGATTGGTAGACCTTATCTTATGAAGTTGTTAACCCAGATTTTATAATTTCATTCAAACATTCCATCAATCCTGAAGAAAATCATGTTTGTTCGCAGAAACACTAAGATAAAAAGATCAACAGGGAATGTGCTACATTAACATTGCTACCATATGAAGCCAAAATGTCGCTAGAAACAGAAAACGAACAGAAATTCCACAAACTGAAAAGCTGCTTTTGAAGTGGAAGTTTCGTAAATTTCAGTGAGCAAAAATATCACGGATAAGAAAATTGAATAAAAACGAGACTGAATTATCAGATTTGACCAAGCTAAGGTCACATCAAGCAAAACAAGTTTTAGAAAACTTTTTTTCAAAAATGAAGAAAGAAGGAAAGAAAGAAAAAACAAGAAACAAGAAAAAAAGAAAACTATAAAGAAGGAAAGAAAGAAAAAATAAAGGGAAATATCAAAACAGAAAGAAAGAACGAAAGAAAGAAATAACGATAGAATGAAGAAAACTATGAAAGGAAGGAAAAGAGAGAAAGAAAGAAAGAAAGAAAACAGAAAGAAGGAAAAGAAACAAACACACAAATAAAGAAAAGAGAACGAAAAAGAGAACAAATAAAGAATGAAAGACGACAAAAGAGAAGAAGGACAGAGAATAAAACTGCAGTGTGGACGAGTTTGGTGGAAGACAAGACGGTGCGATGTGGAAAACAAAAACAACAAGAAAAAGAAACAAACGACAACAACGAAACACTGCTCTTAAGTGTCTACAGTAGGGCACCTCGGTTAAGATGATGTATAAAATGAAGTCTGGGATTGAGACGTTGCTGATTAGAGATGTCTCTTGGCCCCGCAGCCTAGTGAGGATATTAGGAAATAATGACCTGGGAAGCCCAAGGGCTGACAGCTATGATCAGAACTGAGGATGTCTCCGTCAGCTTTTCCTAATGATCTTGGCATTCAAAGCAAGAGACAAAACCCCTTTTTTTCCCTCCGAGTTCGTTAAAGTCGTCTCTTTGTCTGTCTGACTTTGTGTTGGTGTATATGTTTGTCTGTCTGTGTCATGACTTCAGCGAATTTGTGGTTGTGTGTATGTGTGTGTATGTATGTGTGTGTGTGTGTGTGTGCGTACGAGAGAAAGAGAGAATGCGTGTATATATGAGTATTTTTTATTCTAAAGCCAATAGATCACAGCCGGGGAGATCTGACTGACATCTTATTATTTTTTATATAGTGAATTTATTTATTGTTTTATCTGTCCGTCTGTCCCTTTGTCCATCCATCCATCTGTCTGTCTATCTGTCTGTCTGCGCTGCCTTTTAGAAATCTTCCTGTCCATTCAACTTTACAAATGAACGATCTATGTTCATATGAGTTCGACAACGCAGTGTTGTGCAAGATTCTCAGATTTTTATGAGGAATCATACCTCCCGCCCTCTCCCACACACACAGAAAAAGAAAGAAAAGAAAAATTTGTCCATCATTTTCTTCTTTTTATTTTTTTTCTTTAAAATAGCTGATTATTTGGTAGATTTTTTTTGTGTGTGTGTGTGTGTTTTTCGGCATTCACAAAAAAAAGTCATTTTTTGTGCAGGAATTGCCGATGTAACGTCCATCTGAGAATCTATATTTTGATGAGGCAGGGTTAGGGGTAGGGTCGAAAGTGCTAATTACAGAGAAGCCGAAGGATATCCTGGATGGTTGCTGAGATAATTAAGGCCAGTTTTTGCCTTCTCAGACAGCTACGATAGCCAGTGGGCATTCATTAGTGGCACGGGTGTCTACTGGTCAAATTTAGGAGAGGGGAAGAAAAAAAAAAAAGGTCAGGACGGGGCTAGAATTTCTTAGCTTTGCTTCAATTTATGTGAGTTTTCAAAAATACTTTTTCTGTCTGCCTTTGAATATGTATGGTGCTTGTACATATCTGTGTTCCATTTTCCTCCTTTTTAAGAATTTATTTATTGATTTATTTATTTTTGGTTTTTGTTTTTGTCTGTCTGTCTTAATATAATTTGTTCACGGACCCTAGATGCAGGTTTAAAATGAAGGTACTTATGCCTTAATCTACGTATTATTAAAGTAAGGAACATGCTCGTCTATGCCTCTGAAGTTTGAATTGTTATGAAGCTGGAAAGCTAGGGTGAGAGATGGGTGGGAGGAGGACGATAGGACACTTTTTTTTTCCAACAAAAGTAGCTTCCCTGCATTATCAATTAGGATATTCTAAAACCTAATCTCCATTTAGTTTGAAGGTAGGATGGATCCTTAAATGAGTGTCAGGTGACTGTTCAAAGATGCATCTATGAATCCAGTGGTTAATTCTCTTGATCATAGCTAATTATTCATGTCTTTTGTTTCTCAGTATTTCAGATAACCATTCCGTGCAAGGGCAAAGAAGAGGGAATCGCCTCGCTTTTTCTAGGCCTGAGAATCTATGACAAATGGAACCGACCCCTAGAAGGGACGCCTCTGCAGATCCGTCTCAAAAAACAATGCGTGGCCTTTGGTAAGTGCCGACTAACTTAATCAACGCACTGCTTTTACTATTTCATTGTTTCACTTTCTCATCTTCTAGTGACTTTGTCCTGAGTTATTACAATTAATTTTTACTATTGTCCCTGTCAATATCGTTGGTTTGTTATTACATTTTTTTTTTCAGTTTATTTGTTTGTTGTTTTTTTGTCAGGCTGATTTTGGTGCTATGAATTTATTGTTTTTATTTACTGATTTCGCTGTCTTTATTGGTGTCGCTTTTTCTGTCTTCATGCCTCAGTTGCTTTGAGGCTTAACTGAATGTTTTCTTGTTTACACATTGATCAGAGGCAAGAACTAGACTACCCATTAACTGTCTGCAGAGAGTTGTTATTTCTTTTCAAGCAGCATAATTATGTTATTTTGCCTACATTGGAAGAAAATTTTCAACGGATAAACAAGGATTGGGTGAGAAAAGAAGAAAGTGACATTACCAACTTGTATTCATTCCCTTATTGATTAGTTCATTTGAATTATGTTATTTTATTATTATTGAAGCATAATGACATAGTATGTTAATGATAGTAGTTTGTCTCTGGAGTTTTTTAAGTGTTTCATGTTATAGATAATACAATTAACAAATCTTAAATGTTTGGAATTTATAGCCTCCATGGCGTGAAAAGAGGATCACTATTAAGGATACAACATACACCAAGACCCGAAAATTTGACACAGAACTCAAAATCTCTGAAATTATTTGAAAAAATTCAACAGTTTTTATTTTGTGTATCCGTTGCTGCTTTTGTTATTGAATGTATAAGCAATTCTGAAGTTTGAGATGAAAATTAATTGAGAATTGTCTAATTCTCGTAAACTGAGAAACAGTTTCTCTGTTTCTCACACGAAACACTGGGACAATACGAATTTGAATGAGAAAAAGGATTTGAGTTATAAAGAAAATTCTAGGTTTGCGAAATCAGTAATTAAAACATCGGGTTCTCATCATAGAAGTAGTTTCGAATCTATGGAGATAGCGCCGACCACATAGGAAGGTGTGACCTCAGCTTGATGGATTCGTTATGCCTAGTTAGTGGCGCTTGTGACATCAGATGGACCTCCGCCGTCCCCTGACGCAGCCAGGGAATGTGCTTCATTACCTGGGGAATTCCCCCGGTCCTGATGAACCTCATTGTTTCTTGCCAGCAAAGCGCCAAAAAGGTCTGTCGGTAACAGACAGGCATCATTATTCCAGCCTTGTTGGCTCTTTTCAGCCAGCGTTTTCTCTCCAGCCTGATTTGAAGTTGCGTTAGTAATAGTGGTGTTAGTCAATGAACCACACGAATAATTGGGACTCTTCTGGAAGACTCTAGAACTCTTTCCTCTCTAACATCATTACCAAGTCTGGGCTGTGATTTCAGGATTATATAGATCTTTGCTTAGCTGTTTGCCATCCGTCGTGTTCTTAAGGTACCAGACAGAACCGACATATGTGATTTTACTGTCAGAGATATGGCACAAACTTTCCGAGAGATTTGTGACAAAGAGCAAGACGCTTTTGATCAGAGGATACAACAATAAATGAACAAACAAAGAAATAAATAGATAAAAAGAAATGAACAAAAATTGAATTAATAAACAAAGGAAGAAGTAAACAAAGATAGACGAAGAAACAAGATAATAAATAAATAAATAAATGATTAGCAATAAATATATACAAGCAGTAAATAAATAAATGATTAAAAATAATTCAGTTGTAAATAAATAGATAAATGATTAATAATAAATAAATGATTAATAATAAATAAATAAATAAAATAAATGATCGATAATAATAAAAAAATAAATAAATACATACATTCAAAAAAGCACATTATCCTGTTTTGTTTTGTTTTTTTAATTTGAAACAGCTTCATTTAACTTTTGTTTTTTTTCTTTTTGCTATGTTAGAAACATATGAGAAATATAAATTATGAGCTCTATTTAACTTTCTGCTATTCTCTTGCTCATTGAAAGATCACACATTAGTTCGAGAGATTTTTCTGTCCTCATTAATCCGAATGGCTGTTCATCTGTACCTGTCTCAGTGCCAGGTGTCTGATCTTGTGCACGTCTGCTAGTTACCTTAGGAATGACGAACGAGAGGATAGATAGAACTATGATAAGAGACCTAATCTGCTTAATCTTTTACTCCCCAGAAAGGTTAGGACCAGTTTCACGGAATGACATCAAAATTCATTGTCCAGGAGATAACATTTGTATAGTCATGTGATGTGTGAAGACAATGATTATTTTCAGTCCCAAAAAATATTTCAAAGGATTTGCTATCGGATCCTCCAGAAGAAGATGACATCATCATAAACCTGAGATGAGACACTAAGATGCAATGATGTTAATTCCGAGAAGTTCTCAACCATGGAATGTTATCAGTTGCTGCAGCTCCTGATATACATAATACTAATATGTTAATCAGAATTTCTCTACAATCTCGGATATGGATAACTAATTATAATTTATACATGTAATAAAACTAAAAACAAAAGACCTTGAAATATAAATCATTTGATAACAATAATGATCCCAGATAGCAAAAAAAAGAAAAAAAAAGTCAGACTCGGATCTTTAGGGCCACGTCTTTTATCTTTGATTTTAAAGAATATCCGAAATATTTAGCTATTAGCAGTATTATTTCTTTATCAAACCCTATCAAACAAATGCTATCTTTTCAAGCATCTGCATCGACAGCTAGTCAAGATAGATAGATAGATAGATAGATAGATAGATAGATAGATAGATAGATAGATAGATAGATAGATAGATAGAT